>JAMKCH010002146.1:0-40244 GCA_023653785.1 Ophioderma brevispina | reverse complement strand
ACCAGCCTGGTGGTTCGCGAGGGGGTAATTTCCCCATTAGGTGCAACAAAGTCCCTATCACAAGCAAAAATTCCCGGTCGCAGGGCAAAAGAATCCGAAAAGGTGCTGATTCAACAGGATCGCCGCGTTTGATTTCCCGATTTCCCCCTCAAGATTGTTTTCAGAGGGGGCACTCGCCCCCTTTGCCCCCACCTGGCTACGCCCCTTCTATGGTTTCTTCTACTTTCTGTCAATATCATTGTGAAAGTTGCATTTGTATGTAGTTTTTGGCACTGTCCGCGACGACGCGAACGAACATCAGAATTTTTTTGTAACATGAACTCTGGTACAAGTTCCCGATGGAAATGGGCAACTATGGGGGATGCACAATCGTCGATTGTCTGCCCTGAATGCCGCTTTGTAACACGTGGTTCCAGATGTACTTAAGAAAAAATCAAAACCAAAATGAAGTATTGCAATTCCACAACGAGCATAAGAAGAAAACGAAGCTTATCACATGTGTTAATCATCCATAAAGAATACATTTCTTCTGTGAACCATGTAATACATGGATGTCAGTATTTGTTGTGCCAGCCCAGAAGTCAAGACCATCGTATCGTAGAAGTGGAAGAGATAGAGCAACCAGTGCAAATACTAGCCTCTTTAAGAACATCTTGTCAGGATCTAAAACTGATTGAGAAACAGCAGCAAATATTGAATATTTGGCCGGACTTCGAAAAAGAGGGCAGAGAAATTGAAAAAAGAGGATAAAGCAAAAATTATAATATCAATTGATATATCAAAGCCAAAAAAGATAAAAAAAATAAAAATTTGCAATTCCTCTCAGTACAAAAAATTTTATTTTGCACCATCCAGTACATACACAAAACCTAAACATTGTGAACAATCAGAGTCATAAGGCTAGAAAACAATTTGTCTCATACATTGGGCATAAAAAGCTACTCTGTGATTTGGCATTATTTGTTTCAAACCCTTTCTTTTGCCGAATGTGCTAAGCCGACTGTAGCTAACGTACTTGATCACAAAATGCTGGAAATTTTTGCGTTCATCGAAATACTTAAGATACATTTATAATGTATTGAAGAATGAGAACCAAATTATTCTTTGTACTAATCCTGCCCAATTAGTATTCTCGTGATTTAATTCATTGATAATCCCTCATAAATGGGATTCTAAGCGTTTCTTATCCGCTTTGTCTATAACGTATGGGCTGTTTGCTAACATGTCCAGGACCCACAATAAACATGGGCACACCGTTGAATTTAGTGATAACCCGACTTGATGATGAGATTGTTTTCATAATTTTCTGGTCCCATCCTATGCCCACCTAAAACCCACTCTATAGAAAGTGTACAAGGTTTCACGCATGCGTAAATCGACTCTAGTCACCGACGCTATTCGCCGACGGCACTTCGCGCCTGTGTAATACATTCCTATTTATGCAAATAACCAGAAGGCCTTCGGCTATTTATTTTGCTCGATCAAGCCACGGCTGACTGACCTAAGTTTTAAATGAACCGCGTTGCAGTATACACACAACCGAATGCAGTAAATCTTTGCGTGTACATTGTACATGTCATTCATACCATGCTTAACCGCGCCGCAACTGACCCTGCTGAGTCAAATCACAGTTCTGCGCATATAATTATGACAACAATCAATACTCCCATTGCATTTCCCAATTCAAACTTGGTTCCACGGCCGAAAAATAACAATGCATATTTGTAATGGCAACGTAGTAAACGTAAATGTCACCCTGCAAAGATGAGACAGTGAGTTCAGAATTGACACAAATAGTACATCTCCCTAGTCAAATTAAATTCGCGCATAATCTATGATTATTTAGGAGTACTTTTTGAACCCTCAATTTCTAGGATAAACTCATAGCGCAACGTTACTTACACAAAACAACACCACCACTCAAAAACTGAAAGTCTGATTTGAATTCTGTTTTCAGCTTCCGATAGCTAAAACCATCCAGGATTTGCTCATTATCATTACGCATATATTTCTGACCACCTAAGGTCTGAAAAAGTCTCTCCAACGTCATGAACACATTGCCGAATTCCCGACATCTTCCCAAGCTGTATCACAAAAGTATGACGTCACCATGCCGTTAATGAGCGGCGCTCTTCATCCATCATCGGAACCAGTTGCGATGAAGTTTGATGGCGCTATTTTCGGATCATTACATTGTCGTGTGCTCTGTGTGGTATGTTGAACTACCTCCTATGAAGGTTGCAAAAACGTCGAGTGATTTTCTTAATCTTGATATCACTGGATATTGATGAATTTAATACTCTCCTCGGTGATCGTCTTTGCGCAGTCCCAGCTGATTGTGATGATCCCGATACACTCTGTGATTATTATGATACCATTACATCTGTTCTGGATGAACTTTGCCCTATTGTTACTAAGGAGCATACCATCAGGACCCCCCCCCCTCCTTCCTTGGTATAATAAGATTCACCAGGAAAGGCGGGTTCGGAGGCATCTTGCGCGTAGATGGCGCAAATCACGTTCTGATGAACACTACAAATCGCTTATTTTTCAGAAAGACAAACTCAGTAAACTCATTGTCGATGCTAAACGTGACTTTTTTACTGACAAATTTCTTTGTTGTAGTGCTAAGGACATGTTCATATAGTCTTTTGAATTCATCTTCAACGGCTTTGCCTAGTGCTAACTCTGACGCTCATCTTGCAAATGACTTTCTTTGTTGATAATATAAGGTTGAAAAGATTAGGGGCAATATGACTATCAATACTGAATCTCTCCAGTCAGATAGGATTTGCAAATGCTATATGCCAGGTTTTAAAGCACTCGCTTACTCTGAAATAATTGGCCAAATGTACAACAAGGCTTGTCTATTACCTATCATCACCAGGACAGTAAACAGTTCTCTTTTGACAGGCATATTTCCTCACGCTTGGAAGCATTCCCTGTACTTAAAGCCACTATCAGCGATTTCTTCAAAATGTAAACAAAGCACGCCCCCTATTTTTCATCAAAGTCCATTTTTACACTGTTCTATTGGATATGGTTGTAGTAAGACCCCTGTAAGTGGCTAAGCTTAACACACCGTATTTGTCAAGATATTACGATTTTTATGCAATGTTTACTCGTCGTAAATGGCAACTTCAAGACCGCTTTAAAATGCTTTAGTGTCTGTTTTTTCACAAAGAACATTAATAATAGGTGTTGATATGACCTATATAGCACTAGCAATTTAGAGACTAAGACGAAATGGGCATTTCGAACTTGGAAAAAAATGACTGATTGTGGCTTTAAGAAGATATCTTTGGATCATGATTTACTTAAGAGCTAAAGGTCAGTTGCCAATATCTAATTCATTGCCAAATTGATTGAGAAAGCAGCATCGCGTCAGGCAATACAGCATGTAACAAACTGTGTACGCCAAATATGTCAAAGTCTCTTCCATCTGCCACCTCAGATGATGCTCTCGCTAATCGATTTTCTCTATTTTTCAGTGACAAGATTCAACAGATCAAATCTAATCTTGTCAACTCAGCTGATACGGTCTCTTCATTACATTTTTCTGAAGATGGCTCATGCGCGTCTTCTTCATTTTCACAGTTTTTCTTAATATCTGAAGAGGCGGTCAGAGACATCATCATGAAATCACCATCTTCAACATGTAGTCTGGATCTTATCCCCACATGGTTACTCAAAAAGTGTGTGAATGAACTTGTACCTATCATTACTAAGATCATCAACTTGTCTTTTGTGAATGGAAAATTTCCTGACACTCTTAAATCCGCTCGGATAACGCCACTAATAAAGAAATCAAATCTTGACAAGGAAGTATTGAAAAATTATCGCCCTGTCGCCAACCTTACATTTCTTGCTAAAACAATTGAGCGTGCTTGTGCAGCCCAAATTCAAGATTATCTTGTTAAGAACAGTCTTCGTGGAAAAATGCAATCTGCCTACAGACCCTGCTATAAAGTGTGTCTCAGAAAGAACGTTACCCTCCAGAAACGGCCATTTTTGCTTACTTAATCAATTCTTTTCCTAGGTTTAGCTTTATATTATGAAAATATGTACTCTTTTGAACATATGGTGAAACAAGAAGGAAAACGGTGAAAAAATAACCAAACAGTGACTATTTCCCTAAAAATGATGCAAAATGACTTTGTCCAGGCTTGCAATTGCAATAGCGAGAAAACATTACCAATTGTAATTCGTATGGATTTGAGCACACGTAACTCCTAAGATTTAATTAATTGTTCACATGTTATGCTTAAAAAGCACTTGAAACATACACTTAATTTGTATTTCAGAATGAAGTGACCTAAATCCCTTCATCCGTCTCCTATCATAATACAAATATGAATTTGGTCAAAGCGCACTTTCAAATAATGGCATTGGGCGTGACTCCTACAATGGCATATTCTACTGAACTGCTCTTGGGTTAAAGGACCATCGTTCATCGTGAATGGGTAAAGTTTCCCTCAAGGTAGGGTTCCCAGTAAGATGGCAATCAAGGGGAACAGAGGACAAATTCTGGAACATGGCAAGACTCTAAAACGGTGCAAGGAGAGAGATATGATCATCAAAGAACAGGACAATCAGCCGTAAATAATGCTGCAGTACGTAGAGAACTGAACAATAAACTCTAGAACCGGCAATGAACCTTGGAATTTGAGAGTATTATTGGCCAGGAGGGTCTTAAACATTTTTATGTTGGAGACATTTGCATCCATGGTTTCCACTGCTAATGCTAGCCGTGGACAAAGTAGGTTTGCACCATTTTTAGGGAAATAGTCATTGTTTGGTTATTTTTTCACCGTTTTCTTTCTTGTTTTCACCAAATGATAAAAAGAGTACATATTTTCATAATATAAAGCTAAAACAAGGATAAGAATTGATTAAGTTAAAATGATTGTTTCTGGAGGGTAACGTTCTTTCTGAGACACCCTGTAGTACTGAAACTGCCTTACTCCGTGTGTACAATGATCTCTTACTTGCACTTGATGATGAAAATGAAGCTGTTCTGATTCTCCTCGACTATTCTGCGGCTTTTGACACTATTAATCACAACATTTTTCTTCAACGTCTTGCCAACAGATACGGAATTACTGGCTCTGCTTTAAACTGGTTTACGTCATATTTCAAAGATCGTTCCCAATCCATCGTCATTAATGACTCTATCTCTGAACCCCACACGCCCCTTGAAGGGGTTCCACAAGGATCGGTTGTTGGACCACTATCATTCACTATATACACTTCTCCTCTTGAGGACATTATTGCTTCCTATGATTTTGGGAGAATGATATATCTGATGACACCAAGTTTTATGTCATCTTGAAACACAATGATCGTTTGCTACTTCTTATTCCCAAACTTGAACAATTGTATCGCACACATCAAAGGCTTGGTCCTCAGCAACGATTTGAAGCTGACTGAAGATAAAACTGAGGTTTTCACATCAATCTAAATTCAGAAAAACTTCACTCATCTTTGTTAATATTGCCAATGTCCTATCAGCCTGTTGGAATCTGCGCGTAACTTGGGGTCATAGTCGCTAACGATCGCAGCATGATGGTTACATAATAAATTTGTCGTTCTGCCTACTTATGCGCTCACAAAAGTGGTCGTATCAGGAATAATCTAGTTAAAAATCAAAATGAAAACTTAGTTCATTTATTACTGCCATCTGATCAGTGTAATAGTCTACTGTATGTTCTTCCTGATTCGCAAATTGCAAAGCTTCAACGAATTCAAAATTCAGTGCAGAACTTATCATCCGCTCACGCTCTCGCGATCATACACTCATGTGCATTTGCCGACTTCACTGGCTTCCCGTGAAGTATCGTGTTATATACAAAGTTCTTCTTTGACTTACAAATGTCTTCATGGATTTGGTCCAGATTACCTAGCTGATTTGATCAAAGGATTATAAGCCATCTCGCAATCTTCGCTCCTCCTCCAATCTCAACCTCGTCTCTCCATCAGTTTCCACCATTACGTATGGCGTCGTTTCCTTGTTCTCATGTTTCTCCAGAACTTTGGAACAATTTATCCCATATCAGAGAATCTCAACTCTTGGTCATTTCAAATCTGTTTTGAAACCTCATCGGTGTTTACTATTGCATTTGGTGGATACATTACTTGATTATTTTCACGCCTGCTCCTCAGTTTTATGTACTTTGTTTTTGTATTATGTCTTTACCATAGCTCTTAGAGACTTCGGTGTAAATCGCTCTATAAGCACGTTGTCTTATATTATTATTATTATGTTGGCCGATCATGATCTTGGTGAGGCCATTGCATCTGCATACAAATCTCACATTACTGAGACAGACCTTCTCCAGGTTAGAATTACTCTTATCCAATCCTTGGATGCTAATAAGGCTGTCTGTCTTGTATTGATTAACTTGATTGCCTGCCTTCTTCGATACATTGACCAGGAGATTTTTGATTAAAAGGCTTGACACCAGTTTTGGTATCACGCCCTACTCTTGCCTCGTCATATCACAAACAACTTGTGCTTTAGAACTTTTGGATTATGCAATTAATGAAGTTCGCAACTAATTCAATGGACGTCCTGACCGCCGGACCTTCGGTGAACCAGAAAGTTTGGCTTGATTACTCTCATCTCAGAAAGTTTTTTATGATGCATCCACAAGGGCAATGTTGTACCCATGCGCAGTTCGATGAATACAATTTCCATCATGATACCTTACTGATCTCGCAAAATCAAACTAAACGTCCACTCCGTTGCATTTTTTGGTGAAAAATCTATGCTTTCCCCATAGAATTTATGAATTTTTGACATCTTACAACCTGATACGGGATCTCTTTTAATTAAATTTTCGAATTAGGTATGGTGGGGGAGAGAGGGGGCGAAATGGACTAATTAGATCGGTAAACTCAGCACATAGACTACGTTATAGCATCATTGCATTTTGGTCGGTTTTTGTTTTAGAGGTCGGATTGCAATATTCATCTGTGTTTTCCGAGGAAATTTCAGAATTGATGTTCCCCGGCGTAACCGCACGTGACCATCTTGCGCAGTAGAATGTTGGAATGATGTATTAAATACTGTTTGAAATAATTATAATATTTTCATATATTGTTTAACAAGAATAAAAATGTACTCATAGTTTCCCTAATTATTTATTTAGTGTTTCATGTTAGATCTTGTATGGAATTAACTTTGAAATGCTTAATATTTTGGCCTGTGACAGTGCCCTACATAATCCCCATCTCGATCCTGATAACCTACATTCGGAATCATGACCGCATACCCTGGTGGCCCCGGGGATTGTTGCCAGCTTGCGCGTCACCACTTAAAAACATTTGGAACAAGGCCAAGTGGCTGAATTGACTTGGGACAACACGCTACAATTACGAATATTTCTAACTTACCTCATCGTTAAGGTTGATACGCTTCCATAACCCAGGCACCTACTTTATTACTGCACCCTTACTGGCCAAAGAAGAATCGCGAATTTTTAATTCGACCTTGTCAGTTTCTCCAATGGTTAAAAAACAAAAAAATGGCGCAAACCAGTGTGTCTACTGTCACGACTAAAGCATGTGGTCATACATGTGACGTTCCGTGACGTGTTTGTATTCGCATTGCAACCGGCAATAGACCGTGATCTGTGTAATAATGAACTTCGCCTTCTGGCCGAGGGATTCGTTTCTGATCCGTGACCCTCCAAAATTCGCCCCCAAAATAACGCGCGCCCTAGATCAAATAAGCCTGAATGACATATGGTTCCCAGCAGTTAAAGGCATTTTCACCATGCAACTCTTTAAAACGAAAGATAATGGGACAATTTTAATATTTTATAAGTCTCGGCGGGAGGGGTTCTCACCCTTGCCTGCAGTTTGGGTGGGGGTGCAAATTGTACGTTGTCTTTATATAGAATTTTCAGTAGACATAATTTGACCCATGTTACAATATGCTTATCGCCTTCACACATGTGTGTGCGTTTTCGGAATGCACCTCAGCTAATTACGTAACAAAATTCTCATCACTTTTTCTCCAGTATAAGTATCGTAAGCCATGTAAGTCTGTTTGGAAAACATCTAGCTTGGCCAGCTTGGGTTGACTAAACATAGATAAGTTTGCATAGTATATACTGTAACGCATACTAACCAAAATACGTAGCACTTGGATTTCTACTTGAGGGCAAACTTAGGCTACCTGATTTTTTAATGACGTAATATTAATTGGCTGCACCCCCTGCATTATTTTATTTTTTTCAAAGCTCAGTTCTTTTTCAGATGGCGGTGAATCGCTGCAGCGGCAAATAGTGCACTTTTGATCAAAAATTCCACCCTTACCGTTAATTCGTCTGCAAGCCCTCATGGTTTTTTTCATTTGACATTCGTCTCCATTTTCTGTAAGAGATAGTTCACGTGAAAAGGTATTTTTACTTCAGATTTCGGCGCCCTGTTTTGCGGTGAATCGCGACGCTACTCGGCATCTAAAAAGAATTCCACTCAGCATCAGTACTCATGCGCCATAAATAACCGGAAACAACGGAGCGGTTTTTTTTGTGCATATCTTACTGACAGAAGTACCCAGGTGGTTAACCATTAAATGTTCCCAAGCAGCGTATTTTCAACTACTCTGTTCCTCAGGGCTCCCTTGTAGGCCCGCAAGGTTTCATACTGTATACTCATCCCATCGGTGGACATTATCAGCTGAATTATTATGTTAACTTTCACTCGTATACTGACGATACTCAGCTTTTTCATGTGAGTAGCTGTAGAGCTGATGTACACCCTGGACGTCAATACATGCTGCAGATGAATCAGAAAAGACTATTTATTGTCTTTACCACGCCCTGGGTTTTGAAAAAGCTGCCTCCAATACAGTTATATCTGGTGACACCTCTGTCCTGCATCTCTATGTGTACAGAACCGTGGGGTTATGTTTGAATCCCCCATGATAATGTCCAATCACGTTATCATGGCGTATTCTAGGTTTATCACTTTTGATGCTTTAACCATGGTGTACGATCTTTTGTCCCCCCCCATTGATTATGCCAATTCATTACTATTGGTGCCACTGAAATAGATTCTCAAAAGGCTCCGGCACTTGCAAAGCTGCGCGATTGGTGTTCGCATGCGGTCGTGGACCAGAGCTCGTCACAACTTTTGATCACTCTTCATTGGTTGCCTTTAATGAACGTATCAGATACATCCGATCTTTAGGTGTATAAGTTCTCTTCACGACAGGCTCCATCATACTTACTGATTCTAAATTGTATACTTGTTGGCTATTTGATTCCGCTGGTACAAGACGATGTTACATGGCTTGTTATCGGTGTACCAACGTACATTTGGTGACTGATCATTTAACGTAATTGGTCCTCGCTGTGGAACAAGAATTCCTTTTATATTAGAGAGTCCACCTTCCACCGTGTCCCTTTAAACAGGCTTCGGAAAACATACTTATTTCCTGATGTTTAACATTTGTTAACTTGGATTTGTTAGTTTTCCTTATGATGTTGTATATTAATTTCGTATTTCGTAATCTCTGGCGTATTCGTCGCTTTACCACTCAGGAATCATGCCAACCACACCGTCAGGGGATTGATCCTATCCCGGCTTGATTACGCAATTCTCTTAGGATTGGTTTGCGCCAAGTCGATCTCAACCGCCTTCAATGCCTTCAAAAGAAGGCCGCTCGTTTGGTTTTTTGCATGTGACGGGACCGGTCTACTGCCGTCTTGATGGACATGCTTCATTGGCTCCCTGTTAAACAAGGTGTTGTACCAATTTTTTTTTTCAAATGTATTCATTGCAAGGCTCCTCCATATCTTCAGAACCTTATTCAATTTTATAATGACTCTTTGTGACTGAAAACAGACTCCGCTCTTCTAACGATATCACCCGGCTTTGGTTCCACGGTCGACAGAATCCGGAGACCGTTTCCTTTTTTTTGCGGCCCCCTCAATTGAAGCGGTCCTCCCTGTTGATCGCAAGAATCTGTGTCTGTCCTGTTTTCAAACGTAATCTTAATACACACTTATATCAAGTCCTAGTTGTAAGTTGCTTGGGCTGCTTTTCTTGCTTTATGTATTTTGTGTATGTTTTTGTATAAGGTGTTTTTTGCATCTCTTTTGTAAGCGCTGTGTTTTTTGTAGAGCGCTATGATAAATGGGTTGTATATAATGAAGTATTTGTTGTAAGCCCTGTGTTCTCTGTGAGATCGCCACATAAATGTATTTTCTTATTATACCAAATGCTCTTACATTTCAGATTTTCTTCCATCAGAGATTGACAAAGTACATGGTTATCCATCCTCCTTCTTACACTGGGGTGTATGATCAAAGAACTTGACCACCAGAGGTCAGCGGGCGATTCGCAAGTCTTCACCTCACTCCTGGCTTATTGTTCGTCCTTCTTCAAGTTTTCTGTTCCTGCTTTGCAGGAGTATTTTCAGAATATATGCTGAAAGGTTCGCAGTAGCATTACATAGACTTTTGGATTCAAACATTTCATGGACATCAACACTGTAGTGTGTAATGCTGGAGTTTTTATGGGGTCGGGGATCTACAATGCCCTCGTCTAGGGAGACCTTAGGTCCATATGGAAATTAGATATTACACTTGTGTGCCGCAAGACTGCTTTTTGGACTTACGACAAGTTTCTTACTCAAGTATTTAAATTCACTCGTAAAAACTGTGCCACTGCACTAGAAATCATGTGGTTAGGCAAGATTGATTTTGGGTCCTGTTTCGTATACCGACAACAATGTTTGTGTGATTTCGTGTTTACTGGTGGGGTTTGCTATCCAATTAATTCGAGAATCCTTTGTAATTACAATAAACTGACCTCCAAACCGAGCTATGAATGGAAGCCGATACAAAGTCACCATCATAGGTTTCCTCTGAAGAAAACCAAAATGAAACGGATTCCATGGAGACTTAAACATGCTTGGAGACATAAATTTCCATTGTCGAATCCACAAAAGCGCAAATTCTCCATTGAGGCATTATCAATATACCTATTGGAAACTTTCAATGGGAGGCCATTTTTTCCATGGTATCTTTGACAATTTCCATCGTAGGGTCTTGTTTTTAGCATGTTAAGGCATGACCCAAAATTCCTCATATGAGAGTATTTTGGAGAGTTAAACACATGCGAGTAAAGACCAGTTTGAGAGTTTCGCAAATTGAGCGATATCCAGTGTATGGACTATGCGTTTATTAATTTTTTATTTTACAATTTTTAAGCATGATGGCATGATGGTCATTAAAACTTCTCCGTTTCCAATTCTCCCATGGCGTTTTCTTCGATTTTACATTTTAAAGTTATAAACACAATTATAGCTAATTAAACTGTTCGAGATGGAATTAACCTTTATATAGACTAATCTATTATCATAGTATATAGAAATAACTTGAAAATATCCAGGTATGAACCGGATGTGCGATCGGTATATAATCCTAATTTGCAAAAACATCACAATTTATTTGTAAAAGGGTGTCCTGTATAACACAAGTTCTTGTTAGATGCATGCTCCGAGAACAAGAATATTGGTTATGCACACTAAAAGTTAAACCATTAAAATTTTTAATCTGTGGAGCAATTTTAATGTTGGAGGAAATTGGGTTTATTTTGCAATCAAAACGCAAATTTTGATAATCATTATAATGTTCCTCAATGGTTTAACGTTAAAACAACTGAGGACCAAGTCAAAACAAAACCTCTATAGACAAAATTTGACCGTTAAATTGTGTTTGCATAATTTCCCTATTTTAAAACCTAGCTAGTAAATAGTAACTACGAGCGACCTGCAAGAACGACACATCATTACGTATGTATGTGTATTTTCTCGGAAGAATTTATTTTCAATTGTTGGATCCGAGGTACATTTGTTTTTTTCTCATAAAGGAGGTGCAATGCCCATACATCCAGTTGGCTCAACGCTATATAACGGACCAAGTGTAAAGAAACTGAGTGTCCCCCATGAGAGATGTCCTAGCTACCATAGCAACATGTACAGAATAACCGTAACTTGAAGAAGACGACATTTGGGTACAGTGCTGAACCAATAATGGCATAATCAAAGAGGTGCTATATAGATAGAGGCAAAACGTTCCGTAATCTTTAGAATTTCACCGTCTCGCATTTTTTGCGAACACACAGAAAACATAGAGTACCAACATAGAAAGCAATGCTGCCTCCGCTTCTTCCACGTGTGGGTGCCGCTTTGGCATATCCCCTAACGTTAGTGGAAAAACACATTGTGTAGATGTTAGAGTGGCCAGGTGTAATTACAGTGGCACCTGATCATGTGCTAGATACTCCTCGCTTAGGTGCTTAGGCCGCTTAGATGAAAAGATGTCTTCATTTAGGGGTTTATTTACATCAAACTACGACGTGTCATTCATTCGTTTGTGTGGGCCATGGGTAGGATAAATTTAACCACCCACTAGCACCCACATCCAACACCTGATATTTTGCCGGATTGTTTGATCGAAGTGACATTATGTGTGTATCAAGCACCCAAACAAAAAAAAAAAAAAAAAAAAACAAAAAAAACAAAAAAAATAATAATTATCCGTGCAATTTCCAAATGTCAGCGCCCAGCACGGACGAACTGGTTGTTGAATGGGCTTCACCCCCCTTGGAATACCGCACTCAATGTAAACACAATAATTATAGGCTAGCGGGCACGATTCATAGCGTTAAACAAAGGTGACACACCCCTAACAACATAATTTTGCTATAAATCAATTATCAAAAATCATTCTCGCGGGGTCTCAACTTCTAGTAGTGCACATTTCCGTGAAATGAATTAAGGTTCTCTCCCTATATCTGAGGGTCATTTCATTTAATGTTTTTTCTTTTATGAAATGATCTACGTACTAAGTATTTGGAGTTTTTAGTGTTGGGTGTGGTAATGCGATGCAAATTTCAGACAAAGAATACATCATTGCAGGTTTTAAATAGCCTTAAAAGCTTTCTTTTGATTTATAGTCTCTACCAAACTGGCGGGAAATGGTGCGTTTGGGTTAAACGTTCAGGGATGATCATGATGGTAACAATAGGGAGTTTATAATTAAAAAATTGGTCAGGCCACGTAGAGTTAAACTACGGTGCGCAAGAGGTAATATGACAAGTGTTAAATGCAAAAAATTGGAAGGGATATCATTTCTTGAAAATGACAGGAAGGTTTAAACCTATGTTAAATTAAAGCTTATAACTTGGGGATTCAGTTTTTACACATTTTGCGCCCAATTGGGCGTTTTTTCTATTTTCTTTATTTGAAATGACAGGAGAGTTTTATGTACATCAAATTAAAGCTCTAACTTAGGGATGCAGTTTAACACATTTTGCGCCCAATTGGGCGTTTTTTCTATTTTCTTTATTTGAAATGACAGGAGGGTGTAACCTACGTTAAATTAAAGCTTATAACTTGGGGATTCAGTTTTTACACATTTTGCGCCCAATTGGGCGTTTTTTCTATTTTCTTTATTTGAAATGACAGGAGAGTTTTACGTAATCAAAAATACGCGAATTTTGGGGTTTTCTACCGAAATCATTGTGTTCCTAAATTCCTTTTCCAACAATGCCATTCCGTTTTAACACATTTTGCGCCCAATTGGGCGTTTTTTCTATTTTCTTTATTGAAATGACAGGAGAGTTTTATGTACATCAAATTAAAGCTCGTTACTTAGGGATGCAGTTTAACACATTTTGCGCCCAATTGGGCGTTTTTTCTATTTTCTTTATTTGAAATGACAGGAGGGTGTAACCTACGTTAAATTAAAGCTTATAACTTGGGGATTCAGTTTTTACACATTTTGCGCCCAATTGGGCGTTTTTTCTATTTTCTTTATTTGAAATGACAGGAAGTTCTCCGTACATCAACTCGCGAATTTTGGGTTTCTACCGGAAATCCATTTTGTTCCTAAATTCCTGTCCAACAGCACATTCATTTTAACACATTTTGCGCCCAATTGGGCGTTTTTTCTATTTTCTTTATTTGAAATGACAGGAGAGTTTTATGTACATCAAATTAAAGCTCTAACTTAGGGATGCAGTTTAACACATTTTGCGCCCAATTGGGCGTTTTTTCTATTTTCTTTATTTGAAATGACAGGAGGGTGTAACCTACGTTAAATTAAAGCTTATAACTTGGGGATTCAGTTTTTACACATTTTGCGCCCAATTGGGCGTTTTTTCTATTTTCTTTATTTGAAATGACAGGAGAGTTTTATGTACATCAAATTAAAGCTCGTTACTTAGGGATGCAGTTTAACACATTTTGCGCCCAATTGGGCGTTTTTTCTATTTTCTTTATTTGAAATGACAGGAGAGTTTTATGTACATCAAATTAAAGCTTTAAACTTAGGGATGCAGTTTAACACATTTTGCGCCCAATTGGGCGTTTTTTCTATTTTCTTTATTTGAAATGACAGGAGGGTGTAACCTACGTTAAATTAAGCTTCCAACTAGTGAGGTCAAGCACATACCAGGTCAAAGGTCAACGGGAGATCAAGTTTTAAACAATGTGATTGGGTTTCTAATGCTATCTTATACTCATGTATCAAACATCTACTTTTAAACAGTTATATTTCTTTTATACTGTTTCTGTAATTAAAGTGCAACTTCAAACTAGAAAACCATCTACTCCTCTTAATGGCTTTTTTAAATCTTGTTCTTATTCTTGTAAATTTATGCCTGGCGAACCCGAACACAGTTTTTTTTTTAAATACTTGTTTCCTGAATATCATTGGACCCAGAGTTTTCGGAACTAGAGTTAGGCCTAGAATGCCATGTGTTTGCGTGTGGCCAGATGAAGGGGGCTGCCTGTACATTTATAGATGGTGTGGCGCATTCCCCGGGGCGCATGAGTGCATGATGGGTATCATACGTTCCAATCATAAATGCATGGATATCTCATTAATAATGAAAATTCCAATAACTTCCAAGTGCCCTTGGATTGTTGGTTGAAGGCATACTGTAAAGAATTTCAATGTACTGGTACAAGTCTTGAACTTCCTGTTTGATGTTGCACATAATTTTTGTGTTATGCTCCTGTGCTTGGAGAATGATGTTGTTGATGAAGTATTCTGGTGGTAGTGAATAATGATTGATTGTAAATCAAGCAATTAACTCCAATCGGTCAAATTTGGTATCAATTTTAAGACAAAAGAATTGTTTGGTGCGTTTTTCCCGAGCAGCCGAATGCTTCCGAAGACGGCTTAATCATTTGTCCTCCCCATGATAATCCTCCCCCCCCCCCCGCGATTTTTTTTTTTTTTTTTAACAAAATTAATGGGGATCATAAAATCACTTTTTGGCTCGATGTATGCTGTTTCGTATGTTTTTCAGCGTTTCCAACCCTGTTGAAACCATTCTAAAGCGTTTCCAGGCGATACAATGTTAAAATTGTTGGCTACATCAGTAGATATCGGGCGTCATTACCTGTATTTCACTACGAACTTATTGAGAGATTTTCCGCAAAAGCCCTAGTCGTGAGCTATGCCACCTACGGTGGTTCCGGGAACCTTGCGTCAAGAGAGCTACATCACCCCACCCGGGGTTCCATGACTCCAGCAAATAATGGTGCTATTGATAAAGTAAATCCGCCCGTTATTATGAATAGGATGAATAGGAAACGGACTTCAGATTCTCTGGGACTGCAAAAACCATTGTTTATTGCCATGGACGTTGTGTAAAGGCTTTTGAATGTTTTCACAGAGCCGGTTTAAAAAGAGGCTAAGCGGTTCACGAAAGAAAATAACCACTCAACTTTGCGGGGAGTTAATAAACTCTTGATCGTATATTTAATCCATTCATCAAAACGGAAAAGAAGATGAGCAAAAATCATGAAAGAGTTTGTGATTGGCAAGCTATGATCTAACATCTTGGTGCAGAACAACACACATAATAATCATTATTAAATATGGTCCCTCTTTTCTTCAATTAAAAGCAGTTTGTTCGGCACCGTTCACATGCATTTCATATAGGTGAAATATTTTCGATTTCTGCTATGAACGCACTAAATTGCATAGAAAGAAATAGGGTTTTACGCGGCCAAGTACGGTTGGTTCTGACCACAAAAAAGATGTCTTAGTCACAGTTTGCCCAAACAATTTTTATCCTGAGCTTGTTCCACCTTTCGTTTCCCCCTTTCGAATATTTAAAGGTATGACGATATAGGGTCAAAGGCAAAATTGAACACACATAGTTAGAACCTCTAACTTTATTTTTCGTGAAAGAGGACTGGTAATTTGTGTTCACGTCATGACCACAAATAGCTTAATCTAAATGGTGGTCGGTGGTGATCAGGTTGCTGTGGGTGATTGGTGGGATGGTATAACACCTGCAATCTTTTCAGTTGCATCGTCCGATAAAACCAATGCCTCTGCAGTTCCAGATGAGAAAGGAATCTGTGAAGTGTTCGGTCTTCTACATACCGAGCGGATTACTTATCAATAGCCCCCCATTATTTACATCCCGTAGTCACTGATATTCAGGGCATAAATTTAGATGACATTTAATCATTTTCTAGAGAATGTGCCAACATCTCGAAGTGAGAAGATACGTAGAACTGATTCTATAATGTTAGGAAAATTATTTCGGAAGAAGGAAGGAATATGTACTTCCAGGGGGGCGCCCACCTTGTTCCTTATCGAGCATCTTTTTCGCTTTGGCATCATGGCCTCTAGATGGGCGGTAGGACATTCAGTCACACAGACACACTGTTTTTATGACACCGACGCGTTTGGCCAGTTGTAACGGCGATGACGCTAGCGTTTGCAAGTTGTACGCGATAACGGCGAGGTGTGATGTTCGTTAACGCGAGACGGCGAGAGTTTGCAAGTCGTAACGCAAATGACGGGGAGTGTTTGCAAGTTTGCAACACGAAGACGGCGAGGTTTGTAGGTCGTAAGACGGCGAGTGTTATTTGATTTTTATTTATTGTATGATTTATATAAAGTCATATTTTTTTATTAATTTGTATTTCTTCATTTGGTTACTTTCTTTTATTATTCATTTATTCTTTTTTTTACTTTTATTTTAGATTATATATTATGAAAACTGGTATTCGAACAGGATTTAAAAATACGCCGAGTGTATATAATAATCTAAAGTGACAAAAACAAATATAAATAAAAAAAATAATAAATAAATAAAACTAAATAAATAAGATAATTTATATAAATATAAATAAATATAAATAAATATAACAATAAATTAAAAACAAATGGTCATGTGTCCGTTAGTGGGACACGCCTAGCGTTTACATCATGAAAATCATGTAAATCTCCAATTTCTATATTTGATAGCATAGCATTAAAATGATGTACACTCATGTATAAAAACCATACATTTATGAAAGCTGAAGGTGGTAAGGGACTCTATATTTGTATGTGACATGGAGTACGGGTGTGCGACAGAAAAAAATATCGGGTGCAACAACCAAAAAAACACATTTTTTTCACTAATAGTTACTTGATGAAAAATCTTGAAGATAAGTAGTACCTACAAGATAATTATATATTCTCACAGACAGAACTATAGGCTTCAAACCATAATAAAATTTGGTATATTCGCTTTTTGACAAGTGACATACAGGGTGGCCAAAATTGGACACATTTTTGTGAAAAGTGTAAAAATAACATGATTATTAAGAATACAAAATGATCCATATTAAAAACAATAAGAAAGCATGGGTACTTGTGGAAATCTTCAGAAAGGACTCATAAAAAGATCTGGACAAGTAAAAGTAGTTTTTATACAGGGTGGAATGAAATTGTAGCTCT
The DNA here is from genome assembly GCA_023653785.1 of Ophioderma brevispina. Taxonomy (NCBI): domain Eukaryota; kingdom Metazoa; phylum Echinodermata; class Ophiuroidea; order Amphilepidida; family Ophiodermatidae; genus Ophioderma; species Ophioderma brevispina. The sequence goes on along the minus strand of JAMKCH010002146.1, from coordinate 22,470 downwards.
TTACAACTTGTACTGGATGATGCCCATATTACGATAAATTTTAGGCTTTGTACCTTATTTATCATACTTGTTGTGGGCTGAGGGTCCTTTAATTGTAAAAATTTTAATCAGTTAAGGTATGTAAGTAGATTAACATGTATTTTACAGATGACCATACACTTCAAATGTGAACACACGTACAGGGTGGTGTTCAAAAATTAATATGGCTAATGTATTATGCTATAAAAACAAATTATCTGGCTAATGATTAATGTGTGATAGAGATTGGCCTTTGAAGTCTTGAACATCAATCCAACATATATAATACACTTGCTTTTGGAACCAGTACTAATAGTCTTTCTAAACAGCAATCCTGTTGTTTGTATTTTTAATTTAGTATGATATTACTGACAATAGTATCACATGTGACTTATGTAGGATATCAAATGACGAGGAAAACGGAGTAATTAGTTACATTAATTAGTTAATGGTAACTAATTATGTGGCATTATTTAATTTGTGGAAACGGAAATACTTAGTTTGGTCATTTAATTACTATGTTGAGTGAATGAAAGCATTTTGTTTGTGGGCATGCTTGTGTAGTTTGAAACGGATTTGCAATTACTTGCGAGCTGCTGTGAAGATTAATTACATCAAAGTTAATTAATCATTAAATAACGGTTGAATTTGATTATAGTAACTTGGATTATATACTAAGATATGTATGGAACATGTTGCATGAGAAAAAATCTCCATATCACTAGTTGTTTGCATTTTACAACCATTTGAAAATAGTCAAACATGTCAAAAAAAACCCAAATTCCCATAGACTAACACGGAGGGTGCACCCGGCTCCTCCACCGCGGCTCCTCCACAGTCGACTTTCGTTATATTTTGCTTAATTAAAACGAAATGGTTAAACACGTATGTGAAAAAATAATGCATTTGAAAAAGAAGAATAAATAGGCTTTAAAAATCAGCCCAAAATTTATGACAGTTTCGTTGGACAATTATTTATCTTGTAGCACTTTGCTTAACTCAAAAAAGTTAGTGCCGATGTAACGTCCGCCCCAAAATCAGGGTCCCACTATACGACACATGACCAAATAAATAAGAGAACTTATATAAATATAAATAAATCAAATAAAATAAACAAAATAAATGAAAAAACAAAGAATTTTTTTTTACTAATAAAATTAATAAAATTTGTTTTTTAAATCTTTATATAAATAAATAATGAAAGATAATAAATATAAAAAAATAAATCAAAACGGTTTTTGGACTTCCATTTTGAATCGGTACGACCGATTTTCATTTTTCCCTGTTATGTGTCGTGTGATGTACCCATCAATAAACAGAGTTTTGGTAAAAAAATTCCAATGGCAAAGTGGGGGGAAGGGGTTTTTCACGTCTGTATTAGTCTACCCCCTAAACAGACATCTAAGTGGTAATTATGACCATGACATAGAGCCTAATGGGGGCATTTCGTGATCCATATGCAGCATCCCCCCCCCCCCAACAAAGGTCCATTTATACTTCAACAGAGAAAGAAATGATGAAAACCAGTATAAATGCATTGCGCTGGTCATGTGTTGGGTCAGAGATGGTTTTCATCCATTGTACTGAACGCATGGCATGTAGGGTAGTATGAATGGGGCTTTAGTCTCGGCGTACCTAAAAAAGTTTTAGATTTTGATATAATCTGAATCCCCAGATAGAACCATGACCAACTCGCAAGGAATAAAATGCGGTTACACGCAGCAAGTCTACGACTACGCAAGCGAGAGTAGACACGTCGTATTCATAAAAGGGATTGTGACAGTGACGCGCGACTATACTATCGACTGCTAGAAATTTACGTGCAAATCGATCTACTCTGGAAGAATCCTGATTTTGTAGTGCCAGTGCAGTGGCCTAGCCTAAGCTAGGCTGAGGTCATAGCCTCGCCTAGGTAATATGGCAGTGACGTGATACAAATATTTGCTAATAAATTAAAAACGTACCGTCAGAATAAATTGAAATCCGGAAATAACCTTTTCTCGGGGATATCTGGTGAACTATACACAAACAATGAGGTGTTTGAATCACGAATGCACCTTTAATGCATTCCAAGAGAACTGCAAGCTTACAAAAATTACATATTTTGCAGCACTAACTTTACCCAAAAGTGTTCAACAACATATATATGCAATAATCTCATAGATATTTGTAGAATTTTTTTTCATTTCATAGCAGGATGGAGGTGATTTATAACAATTTTAAAGCTTACCTTCCTCCTTCGTAATCCGTCATCAAATACCCGCCGAGAAAATCAGTCCGGCGGTGAGCATGCGCACTACAAGAAGCTATATAGGACGCCACCAAGCGTTCTGAAATACGGGAAATTCAATGATATCGTACTGATATTGGGCCTAAGTTGGTGATAAGTTGATGCAAAGTTGACATTTTGCCGATATTGGGTCAACATATTTGTTGCCAACCTTAGCCCAACTATTAACCAACAAAGAAACGATAGTATTAGCTGTATATTGGCAATACGTCGCATGCCAACCCGACCCTTTACCAATGTTGGTCCAAACTTAAAGACCAATGCAATGCCAATCCAACCATCAGCCAATGTTGGCCCAATTTTAAAATGTTTGCTGGGTACAGATTTTAACTGCCCTTATGCTATTGCTTTAATTTTAATTTAGGCCCGCAGCTCTTTAAATTCTGAGCGGGTTGAACCTCCAAGTTTCAATAACTTTGAGTAATCACACTCCCAAACATATCTCAGAACAGGTAAAACTCCGGCCAGACGGGTGGAATCTCTACTGTTTCAAGGAGTAGGAGTCAGTTGTAAGAGACACTTTGGGGGAAACACACATTTTACTCATTTAAGTATATATAATTTCATTAGAAAGTACATCTAAAATACGTCAATATGATTCTAACATCATATCATCGTTTATATAAACCCTGTGTGCTCATTAATAAGACTTGAAATTGAAAGTCTCCATGGCTAGTATGCAAAAAGTGGCAAAGTTTCCATGGAAAGTATCCAGTCTGCAAATTGGACGTGGCGTATCAATTTGTCATATGAAAGAGCATGAACGACTTATGGGCCATTCTCAAAAAAGTGACTCCAGTAGAATTATTTCGTTCTTTGATCCAAAAATCTTTGTGTTTTGCTTAAAATAAGTAACAGTGTTAATGTTCTGTTAGTACTTTGCGAGCTCTACATGGACATATATATAGTTTTCTATACTTTAACTATCATGATCTCGGTCATTTTGCTCCTTGAAGACCTAAAAACACGCCAAAATGGTGTTTCCGTAGCGCTATGCACGTATTTTACAATGCTACATTTATCTCAATAGTCAAATGTTTTATTCATACCTGTGGTTTTTATTTCTTAAAATGCATCAATGATATATGATAGTTATCATTCTTCCTGATAGCATTTCTTGGTAAGCTACAAGAAGACAATATATGGATTCCGCGAAATCATTGTATATTACGTTATCAATGTAGTAACTCGATTTGTTTGAAATAAATAACCGCAATGACAGGATTTTTGCATAGATCAAAGGCAAAAATATGCATACATTGGTAAGCCATAACATCAAAAATGCTTGGTTGCAAATATGGCCTCGATAAAAATTTATATTCCAAAATTTAATGCGTCCGTTTTAAGCATGTATATTACGTTATAGGCAAATCTAAATTAAGCAAGAGTCTAGACTACTAAAAGATATACTTGGTTATAGGCACACATACCCTGACCTTGATTAGTCGGAATAACCAGGATTACACGCAGTCGTCTAAATATTAGACAATGAAATACATCAAAATGTATACTACGTTATGTATATTACGTTATCCATAACGAAGACGAAAAATACAGGAGTCTTCTGTTGACGTCGTAGGTCATTTTTACGCTTCTGCCATTGCTCCTCAAAGTATTGCTGAGAATTGTTGCACCAAATAAGGTATGATAGTCACTTTCTTTAACCGCTTTTACCCAAATTCTTTTGTGTAATAATATGCGCACTGTAGGGTACACATTGTGCTTGTTTTGTGCACTTTGTGATAATATAATAGGGAAGTTTCGTGTCTTGTAAGTACTGCTACAGCCGTATGTCATGCAGTGTGCACACGGGCTATGTAAACACGCTATTAGGTGTGCTTGTTGGGGTTTTAGTTACACATTAGTGCCTCGTGCATGCGATAACGTAATATACGCAAAAACAGATGGGGCATAATGTAAAGTTTTAGGACCGATTTAAAACATTTGTTGATACAATCCTCGTTCACAAGGTCATGATTATTATAAAATATGTCTGAATGATAGAAACATATTTTTTTTAAATCTGACTTTCCACGATTAATAGATAGGCTGAGGGAAAAGAATAGGCCTATATGGACCTCAGTGTCGACTATTTAAAATACCATTGTTGCAAAATTAATGATATGTTATAATCTGACCAATTGTGCATCATTAAAAATTATAATTCTTAGTTTTCCAGCGGTATCGTAACAGAACTTCAAATGGAGACTCAACAAAGTTAAACGCGTCCAGAAATATTATATAATAACAGCTGAATTTACCAAACCTGAGGCACAGAAAAGAAGGAAATGTGTCAGTGATTCTACAAAGTCACCAGCCAAGAAAAGGAAAGAGAAAATGGCAGCCGCTGCTCTGTGGGAATAATGCGATCTCAAATAAAAATAAAATGATTACAAATATGACACGGATCGGTATACTAGTATAAGGGTACAATTCGAGACACTATACAGAACTTACTGCGGATTGAAAGCAGTAACTTTGGAAAAGTTTTAATTCAGAGATGTAATTTTACAAAAGGACAAATTGATCTAATTGGAAAATTTTGGAAGATATATTTTTGTCATCGTTTGGCAAAAAACAACCTCTTTTAAGTATTCACTGTAGTTATTTTGGCACGTTGAAAGTGGATTTATAAAATGTGTTTATTTACTGCATTTAGTGATGTATATTACGTTATCCATACCAACATCTTGAAAACGAATGATATTGGAATAGATTTACATCGTATTCCATGCAAGTGATAATTTCATTTTAAAAGAGGTTTAAAATATGCTTATCAAAGGCAAATAAATTTAAGCCATCAGAAAACCAAGTTACTATCAGAATTGAAAAAAGAAGACCTTGTCTTGTTTTGACAATTTTCGTAAGATCGATAAAAAACAAAAAATAGACTTAAAGTAAGACTGCCGTTAAAATACATATTTGTCTCATATCAGCAATTACTTTCGCCATAAACATTTCTGATATGTCTCGCACAATTAAGTAAGAATTCATGAATTCAAGTATTAAGACTTCTTTTAAAATCAAAATTTATCCGAGATGCATATTGGATAACGTAGGCCCCAAAACAGGGAAAACACAACTTAATTTGGAGGTTCAAATGTAAAAATATAGGAATAGTGGTGTTCATAACTTTTGTTGTTCCATGATGTTTGATATGTTAGCTAATAAAAAATGTATGATAAAGAATTTTTTGTGCGACTTTGTTTTTCCAATTTTTCAAGTTGAAGTGGAGTCACTTTTTTGAGAATAGCCCTTATGAACTCTTAGCCAAATCAACCACCTTCGCACTTTTAGTTGTTACAGCCTAAAAACGGCGAAAATGAGAATGTGGGTATAACGTATAAGAGTATATACATGTAGGTCTAGCGAACATCATTAGCGGTGCATAAATTATAAACTTAACAATTCTCTATAATATGAAAGAGATGCCGCACTTACAATTGTTGCATTCATTTCTAATTAGTTTGGTGTTAATATGTCTCTGATCTGACGAGTGTTTTTCTTATGCAATGCAAAATGTATCTCGTATTTAATCTCGTATGATGATCAAAGGCTCAGATGGAGATACAATTTGCTTCCAGATTGTATTTCGATATGGTATTTTGATTTATGTTGATAGTAGTTTTTAATAAAAATTGGGGTTTCGGTATTAACTTATGACAAAAGCATTTATAAGTCAATCTCTTCGAGGAGATGTTCAAGTTTAGACATCATTCTTTGAAATGTCGAATTTTGAGAAGTCAAAAAGCTAAATGTTATTAGGTCTAACACACAATTGACAATGGGATACGAATATTCAATACTACACTGCATATATACAGATCAAAATAAATAAGCCCCCCCCCCCCCGGACAAAAGGTACACTTTTCGGGAAAAGTTAAGGCTCGTAACCGTTACTAAAATGAAAATTTTCACTGCAATGTTAAACATGTAATGGGCAAAAAAAAAAATCACACAACAGTAATCTTCTCCCTGAAATGACGTCATTTATTAATTGATGCGAAATTAAAAATGACACTTCGTGCATAGGATTTAACATACGAGTGAAAATCCACGACGGGAGACAGAATACCAACATGCCTTAGTACACACCAAAATACCACCAGACACTTGATTTGTACCAATGGATAGCTATGGAGTCATTCTTCTTTCCATTGCTACCAAAACGAGTACTAACATGCCTTAGAAATTACGTCAGGCAGGACGTTATAAAGGTCACATGTCAGCACAACTGTCCAATTTTCCATAGTACACAGTGTTAGGAATAGAGAAAATGTGTTTTTTCACCAAAAAAGTTTGGAATATCCGAGTTCACACGGTTTGGTTTTGCTTCTCTGTAATGGGATATGACTAGGTTTATACTCAGAGAGTTTAGTGCTACATTTTTTGAGTCGGAAATATTGCGAAATATCAATTTTCCACCCTATATCCAGTATTTTTATACTTTCCTCAACTTATGACGTCATAGTGACGTCATAAAGGGAATGTTGGTACTTAATTTGATACCAATGAAAAGAAGAAACTCTAAACTATCATGTGGTACCAAATTTATGGGAATCAGATGTTCAGTAATATGGCAAAAAGAATATTTAAAAACATCTTTAAAACTTGATTTTCTCGACTGTTAAAGCCCTATGCAAAAAAGTGCCATTTTTATTTGTCATAAAATTTAATAAATGACGTCGTTTCAGGGAGAAGGTCTGTTGTGAAACTTTTTTGGCCATTAAATGACCTAACTTTCCGTGTACATTTTACATTTGCTGTAACAGGTTAAGGCGCCTAACCTGTCTAGAAAAATGCACATTATCAGGGGGACTTACTTTTTGAACTGTTTTTATACAGTAATGTTAAATTGCGTATGATAGTGTCATATATAGTAGTCCATCAGCTGCCATTCATAAGATTATCCGTTCGTTGCACCCAATTGGTGATTTAATTTTCACATAATAACCTTGAAGGATATCCCCTGAGAGGATTAGGTATGTTTCGCCCCGAAAAGCTGCACGTTAGCGGGTCACTACACATTTCCAAAATGGACGCCATCTTTTATGGTAATAAAACCGCCATTATAATTTAATTTAAAGATAAAAATTTTAATCCACGACTGTCGAGAAGAATTAAGTTTTAACTTCCTCAAGGGGGCTTACACATCTTGGCGTCCATGAATGGCCACCGCAAGAGGCATATTTTGCTAATGAACTTAAATGGGCAAATTGTTGAAATAAGATCCATGGCGATATTTTGGGAGCTCCAAAAGAATTATGGCATTTATATTTTACGTACACTCGTTTTTAAGACGTGCGTAGAGTATGATTCGCTCATAATACCCAGGAACAGGAAGAAAAGCATCTTTTCGACGTGATTAAACAATAGTTCTAATACTGCCCTAAATCATTTCCAAGATTAACAATTATTATAGTGGGATATTGACTTGACCAAGAATTGCTGTCACTATAGCGGTTACGAACTTGGCTATACGGTAAACCTCGATCATAGGCACCTTTGTTGTTGGATTCCTGAGAAGATGAACTAAAATTCATAATGCGCCCTCGTGTAACATTAAAAGTCGAAATTCACGTGTCAAAATGCCCGAATTTGTAAGGACGACACTAAATGTATTGGTCGCTATAGGGCGCTTCACGGAAGGTCAATAGATTAACTTAGCGAGACCTGGCCTCCGAACAGCCTAATCAGTGAGCTACAAGAACTCACCTGCAGAAAAAAAATCTGATTTTTTTAGTGAACATGTGCGTGTATTGTAATCTTCGCATACCTGATTATCAGGGGGGGGGGGGGGGGGGGGGGGGGGGGGGGGGGGGGGGGGGGGGGGGGGGGGGGGGGGGGGGGGGGGGGGGGGGGGGGGGGGGGGGGGGGGGGGGGGTGGAGAGCCAACCAAAGCCCATTCCCACATAATTTTGATCTTTCCGTAAAATGGCCTTACATAAGAGATGGAGTTGAACGCCAGAATCTTCAATAGACGTAAAGCGGGATTGTCACATGTGAATCATTATAAAAACTTGCGACGGAGATTACTCCTTGATTACATTGGTTTCCCTACTTTACCACCAGGCAGGACTGTTATTGCACTTTACTCCCATACACTTGAACCTCTGTGACCTGTAACAGACGATTTTTACCCACCCGTAGCAAAAATATTACTCTTAATCACATTTGTTGAAGTGTAAAGTCTCTTATGATCATATCTCACATACTTTCAAATTGAATGTTGACTATTATATTTTCAATGCTTTAGAAAGCAACAATTTTACAATTGAATTAAAAATTATGCTAATGTTTCATTACATTATTCCTTTATATTTGTCGGGGGAATGCCGGGAGTTTTTAAGTATGAAAATGCGAAAGATAATCGTTGGTCGGAATACATTTTTTTATTGTTCAAGTTGGGCCCATTTTGTCAAGACATCAGAATACATTAAAGGAAGTACTTCAGAAACGTTACTTGTCGGCCCTCTTTAACAGGTCAATTGGTTAAACCCATTCACGACTCCCACACATAATTATCGGATGTATTATCTCGCCAGAGCGACCAAATTGTATTACCACTGAGATATGCGTTGTTTGAGATCACTGTAGGTGTGGGCGTCTTTTGGGAGGTTAAAATTCAGTTGACAATTACCGCACTCATCTATTCACCACCGTATTGATTATAACCAACTGGTACAATTATTTTTAGAATTGACTTGTACTCGCCATCTCTTTTAACTCCAGTTAGAAACTCACAAAAGCTAAGAGTATCACCACAGGACATGTGTTTGACGTCCTGCACTCAATAAAGCTTAATTTTCCGCATTTGCCCAAGCGTAATGTTTTAAAAAATCGGCCAAATGTTAAAGGAGGCCCGAATTTAAGTAGAGAAAGTTTTCATCTTGATAGAATGACCTCCACCCCAAAACCCCCACGATTTCAATCCGTTTAAGCGGTTAGGGCCGACCAGTAAACTTTGTCAATCCAGGAGTGCATGGTTTGGGGTGTATAATAATATAATAGGCTTTTTGATATTAGAGTTTATCGGTGCGCATGGCTACAGAGCGAATAGCTCTGTAGCCATGGCCGCGTACTGTTCAAGGTATTATTTTTTGATAGAGATTACTTTTTTGCAGGGGAAGTTTCTGGAGTTTTGTGTACAGTCAATACAAAAAAACCAAAATTAAAAAGCACAGCTGAAAGTCATCACCTGAAATCTGGATGTTAACCAAGTTGAGGGTATCAAATTCGGAACCCAATGTTTTTGCATGCAAGGTTCAAAGTTTAAAATCATGGTGACTGAACTGTACTATTACGGTTCATTTGGCTATCACAAAGGAGCATTATTTTGCATGATTTGAATTTAACATGTTAAAAAACAATTTAAGTAGCTTACCCGATGTGGTAAGTACGTCATTGAAAAGTACCAAAACTCTGACGGAACTGCATTAAAATAATTATTTATTACTTCTTTCCCTGGTAATGGCCAGCGCACGATAGTGTTGAAAAAAAACATGTGCGCGTGGACGGATTCAAACCGCGGCGACCTTTGTATTGCTAGCACGTCGCTCTTACCGACTGAGCTATCAAGCCAAGGTGCGGTTTAGAAGAGCGATAAGATATTCATCTATAGTTGTTAGGTTTCGAAAAGGGTCTTTACTACGCCTTCAAATGCATTGAAACTAGTCTTTAATACAGTATAGTCTCACATCTTGATCGATTACGCTGTGACCAACGGAGATACAGAATGCTGTGCTCTGGCCGATGTAGTTATAAACCGGTAACGAGAGGATAGTTTGTGTCACGTGTCAGTTACCAGGTCACGTGTCAGGTATCAGGGATCAGTTTGCTCTTCGGGGGGGCGACCGAATATATAAATCAGACTATGTTAAATCAAGTCTGTTTACATGGGCCCTTGCCCAAATGCTATTTTATTTTTTCCAAAAGGACACCGTTTATTATTGTCTAAAACAGTACAAAATTTACCTTTTTCCCTACTGATTCAAAACCGACGTACGATGACGATAATCGGTTGTTTTTTCCAATGTGGATACGTACGTCATTTTTACCTGAAGGGTCCCCCGAAGCAAAAAATAATAAACCAATCAATGCCGTGGACGTCATCAAATCTTTAATTTTTTCCAAAAAAAAAAATTGGCTGTTTGTTACCCATAATTAAAGTCCGGTTTTAAGATTCAACATTGTATATTGTTCTTTAATAATTAATATTCAATTGTCCCCGCTTGAATGTGAAAAAGATGGGTCCATAAGTCTACAAACTGAAAAATAGTCAGCCGGCTACATACCCTACCGTGGACTGTAATGAGCAGACGGATCCCCGTTTTTATTTTTAAAGCAGGCTTACAGCCACTTGCCCGCGGCTGCGGGGGTTATATGCGTCAGAAAAGAACAGTATGTGTGCGCTTTATTCCGTTATTAACTAAAGGTATTAAAACATGATCTTCTGTCGGTTCGAGCTGAATGCGAGTGTATAGGCGCTCGTCGTATAATCCTCAAGGTCGTGGGTTCGATCCGCTTCTGCCGCAAAATGATAAGCGAATGTTATGACAAGAGATTGGAACTTCAGAGCCTGTAGAATGTGATTTGCAGGGTAAGTATTAGGATACCTGTCAAACCCGCTTGCCACTTGTGTTTTTGATGTTATATGAGCTGAGAATTGCCCATAGAAAATGGGCGGCGCATGGGGGGTGGGCAACTTCCCGATTTTTCTTGCCCATCCTTATTCCCCCCAGAAGAAACATTACGGATATTTGGGCAAAAATCAAATCACTCCCTGCTCCGAAAAAGCCTTGCGACTCCATTGTCGGTCAAATTACAGGAGCGAAACAAACGCCTAAACCCGGTGTAATGTATCCTAATCTAAAATTATTACTTTTCCTGAAGAAGAACTAGTAGGGTTAAAAACCGATTTTATAGAGTTTTTATAGAGGTGCTGAGCAATCGCACACCTCTAAGGATGATTCTAGATTTAGAAACACTACGCTTAGCTAATCTATTTCATGGCACCACTAGACACCTCACGCTTGTATTGAAGGGGGTCGGCGGATTAGGCCAGTTAAATTAGGCGGGGCGTCCCCAGAGCATTTTTAATGGGGGGGGGGGTTGTTGAGTCTGTTGCCGACAAAATCATGGGCCGATTCAATAATGTTTCAAATTTTCCGGTCGCTGGCGCTCTGCCAGTAGACCCTATTTTTTTTCAACCGGTTCGAAAATTCTGAAAAAGGTGGGGGGGGGGGGGGGTCAACCGCAACCGAAATCAAGAAACTTTACAGCTAATATGAGACAAAACAAACAACAACAAACAAAGAAACAATTAAAAAAAAACCCCCCACACCCCCCCTCTGGGACGGCCTGAAATTAGGACGATAATTGCCTCACCCAAACACAATTGCAAAAGTAATTTTTTCCAGATTTTTTTAGAAAACATTTTTTCATCACAAGTTTACTACTCAAATCAAGGGAGTGCAATATGCATTCTTAAGGGGGGTAAGGTTGTATACAGGGGTCCAAATATGAAATGGTCAAAATCCCGTACATCAACATGTTCGTTTTCTTACAAAGTTTTAAAAAACAAAAAGAATCTATGTTACAAATACTATCGAAAACAAAATCGGACCATTCCTTAAAATTTAACCCCAGGAGGACTTTGAACTGTTATGTGCCAATTTTACTAAACTATAAAACTCTGGATAAGGATAAACTATACCTTTTTTACTTTTTAAACGCTTAGGAGTAGCCCAAAAATTGATACACAACCAACCTTTTAAACCAATTCAACATTGCGACTTTTCATACCCTGCATGAAAAGAGACCACCAGGAAAAGATCATCCCTGAAAATCCCAAAGTCCAAGAATTACTTTTTCTGGCGACGTGATGGGGTGTGTGTGGTATCGTACTGGCATGATATGCATGGTGGTTGTGTGTTGTTGCGATGCTGACTGATGATGATAGATGATGATTGATGATGAGGATGATGATGGAGATGATAATAGGATATGATACGAAGAATGATGATGATGATCGTCCTGTGTATGAGCCATCACTAAATGTTTTGATTTGGTGGAGCCAAGCTCACTGTTGATTGGTTGGGGTTTAGAAAGTCTATATCCACCGATGGAAGAATGTATATAGGGCACTCATTGAGATGTGATCCGCAATCTTGATGTAGAACCACACAGCTGGAGATGGGCGCAGCCCCCCCATCGATTCATTTGCGGTTAAAACGATCCGACTCCTGTGCGAATCCTTTTCAAGGCGACCCATTCCCTGAATACGCGAAAGAAAGATTGCTACCAGGTGGGAGTTCTCTGCCATAGCTGTGATAGTGAATTGGTCTGGTTGTTATCTAGCCAGTCAGTGCTCCGTTGTATAAGATGTTTTAATGGGGAAGCTGGAGAGTTTAGCGGCGGTGTCGACATGAAATGCGACGGGAACGCCAGTCTCTGTCCTGCCCGCGCTGTGATTTGTTACCGTGTTACGCAGCAGGTGCTTGTTTTGTCCAACACAGCCTTATTCACCTTTTTTAATGTGTGTGGGATGTTCCCTCCTCTCTCTCCGAAGCACTGGCAGTTACAATGCCTGAAGAGGGCACTGGTGAAACTCAGATGGAGTGACTAAAGGCCAGCCTTTAATGGTTCTCATGACAATCCACCAGGCACACATGATTTATTCCTCGAAGATACCTTTGCACATACTTCTGACTCTATATGCTGCCTATAAGTAAGCTGCCTATCAAGCTTCACTCCCAGATAAGTTGGGTAGGATTGTAAGGCAGAGACGCTCCACCACGAGGTTGATTTGAAGCTGTCGATGAGCCTCTCTCTCTTTTTGTTGCTACGCTGGAAGGCAGTATCGGTGGTCTTGGCTTCACTCGGCTTAAGTCTCCAGGTCTAGATATGCTGCAAGCTGCACGTAAGCCACATCTGCATTCTCGTGACATATGTTTGATGTACAAGTTGAACATCATGGGAGCCAGTACTGATCCCTGTTGTGATCTTCCTTTCCTCAGACGACGCAGTCGACTGCTCTGCCCATCACTGATCTTAAAACCCTTTCCTGGGACCCGTGCTAGGCACTTCGTGGGCCTCACACACACCAGGGACTACTTTAGGGATAAAGATTGACAATTACTTACCTCCCGTCCGGCAAACATTTGTGATCAATGAGCTGATATCGGGTTGTAGTTTTATTGTACACCTTCGAGGCGAGCCACTCTGGCTAGAAAACCTACGGCAGTCTGCGGTCGGAATTGCTATATGTCTCGCTAGGGTTGAGTAATTGTTCAAGTTGACTGGCCTAAAGGCAATGGAACCGCTGAACGAATCTGGGCTAGAAGTAGCCCAAAGTCGCGGTAAAAGGTTTAACAGCTATTGGTTGCAAGCATGTTTCCATAGAATTGCACAAGTGACATCGGGATGTCCTGAGAAGCTTGAGTGTCAGTGCCCTGGTGGCACACGGTGTCGTATGCTGCAGTAGTCCCCCTATGACGCTTGTCCTTACGACGCTTTTCAAAGCTCTCATCAATATAATTTGTGAGTTTTACAATTGATGGACGGCTTGTACGTCAGGCAGATGGGATTTGACGACTGGCTCCAGCGCGGACAAAGATCAGCCTCTCAAGTAGTTTGAAAAGGAAGCACTATAAGTGATATGGGCGCGGTAGTTTTGGGGTTGTCAACAGGTTGTTTGGTTTGGGGAGGGGCGATCGAGATGGATATCGCCCTCTCCAGATCTTGGGTAAGGACTGGTGGCAAGGCAACATGTGTAGAACTCCTGGATCCATCCAAGACATGTGGGCCGCAGTGCATCAGGATCTCCGCTGGTATATTATCAAGCCATGGTTCCTTTCCACTCTTTAGTGGCTGATAGCAGAGGTGAGCTCATATAGTGAGAAGGATGTTGAAAATGACCCATCCACGCCGGGTGCTCGATGAAGTTTGGTGAGCTCTTTTTAACAGAGCGATGGTTGATGATTGGTGATGATGACGAAGCGTGACGACGATGATGACGCGGTTGAGACGATGATGGGGGAGATGACGATGACAATGACGATGACGATGTGATGATTGATGACGATGATGATGATGACTGACGATGATGATGACGATGATGACGATGATGACGATGACGACGAGGACAATGACGATGACGATGTTGATGATGATGATGATGACGACCGACGACGATGATGATGTTGTGATAATAAGAATAATAAAACGGTTTGAAGATTTAAAAAAACATGGAATGATCGTCACGTTGAATCGTAAATTTGATTCACATGAAACATGTTCTCAGTCATCAAGTGATGAATCAAGTTTGGAAAATAAAATCAGTACTGGAGCCAGATTAGAGCTTTGCGTGTGGTGGTCGGGTTTGGTGAATGAAAGATCCGTATGTGTGAAAGATTACACGAAACCTTCCATACAAGTTATAGAAGATTACCACGAGGATTATAATGTACCCGTCAGTTTATTAAAGGAAACCTAAGGGCACCGCGCTGCCAAATTCGATGCCAGAATATCAAGGCATGCGAAGAACCGACATAATGCACTGGTTCACTGAACATTTCAGGGTATTCGCCCAAATGATTATTTTAATATCTGGTTGCTTGGGTTGTTCTGGAGTACAAGTCTCGCCTGAGTTAATCTATTGACCTTGTGGAAAGCGCCCATAGCGGACCAATTAATTAGGTCGTCCTTCAAATTCGGGCATTTTTGACAAGTGATTTTCAAACTTTTATTGTTACAAGTAGGCGCTATTATGATTTTTAGCCTTCTCTGGAATTCCAAAGGTGCCTATGATCGCGGTTTTACGGTAGTGTAAACTGACATATAATACATTCATAGGAATACAACGCTCATATTTACCATATACCATAATCATAAATTGTTTGGACTGTATTTTGAGGACTACTCAGTGACTTAATAGGTGTTTCCCAGTAAAATTAAAACATATGCTTATGAAGAAGATGAAAAGTGTCTATATGTAGAAGGAAATTTAAAATATGGTACATTAAACTTTTCTTTCAAGCACATCAAGTGCTATCTATTGTTTCTGACTTATCCCACCGGCTTCTTCTCCCTCTCTATACTGGCCGAGGTCATCTTCCTTCCCAGGTCAACTAGGTGAGTGGTCTGCATTGTCCAGAAGAAAGAGAAAATTACTGAAAGTTATCAATCGTTTCCTTATGGTCTTATTATGTTGAAAAGAGTGCAGGGGTGTTTTTCTTCTGAATTTATGTCCCCCCGGTGTCCTCCGACGGATATAACCGCATCCATCATGAGTAAAGATCATGTCCGCAATATACCAATGTCATTAATTCTCTTCTTGGTGCTTCTCAAAATATTACTCGCTTTCTTAACCCATCAATTTGGCATGATTTTAATACATTTAGCAAAACATGCCTCCTTCCGGCGGCCATCTTGGACGCGTCAATGTTTTAAGCCCACTTCAGGAAGGTAAAACGTCATTTCGTTTAGTCCTGGATAAAGTTGTTATCTATAATCTTCTTCTTCTTCTTATCGTTGTCAAAACCAGTGGTTCTCAGACTCAAATATGATCCAGCCAGAGAATGGGTACAACGTCTGGCTTTCTTCACTGAATTGCGCAAGGTCCTTGTTTGTGCATTGTTGCTTCAACGTGGGCAGACCAGAGATGTTCCATAGTCCTGTGGTGCTTTTCCACAACCACAGCTAGGGTCTTGATCTGGCTTCCAGGTAGCCCCAATTCTGCAAGGAAACTTTAGACCGGCCAGTTCGGGTTCTCATCTGTTGAGGCATCGCCATTCAGCCCATGGAGATCTCTCCAGGTGGAAGATGCTTCACCAATAGAGTTTACTTCAGGGTTGACAGCAAGTCATTCCACAATTCGACTCTCTTATACTCCTTAAGACTATCAAGATTGTTTTAAGAACCTCTCTTCTGTCCAGACATTTGGTCTTCACTTAATACTTGGCAGCTACGCTCTTGCATGATCGCTACCTACGACAGGTGTCTGGTGGAGCGATTCCTGCTAGGATGTCTAAGTTCTCCGTTGTGTTTGGACGAAGACATCCTGTGATACCGTCCGGAGGCTTTAATGCTGAATCAAGCCTTCTGGCTTGGTTGATCTTTCCCATACAGGGCAAACATACTCTGCACATGAGTAGCACGAGGTAAGTGCCGTCGATCTTAGGGTATGGTGGGCGAGCACCCCATCTTGTGCCAGTGAGTTTGTTCAAATATTATTGCGTGAGCATACTTTACTCTTCGTCTTCTTGAATAAATAAGAGTGCGGTCCAAGGTTAAACTCCTAGGTAGACAGGTTTCACATAGTTTTTTTGGTACCCTGGTAAACGGGAAATGTACAATAACCTGAACAGTCGAAATTTGCGAAGTGCAACCCTTTTCATACTGCTGTACACTTACCTAAAACTATATTTTCAATACCACTCCACTTGTGTGCTCTAGAATACCTCCATCAACCTGTACCATTCAGTTTTTGATATGTCCTTCCAGGGCGCTAAAATTTATGTAAAAATAAGGGCCTTCCGAATACTCGAAGAAGTTTTCCCTCGCTGTTGACATCCCATTTTGACCTTTGACTTGTAGGTAGCTAGAGCTATCCCACGGGCGTATTGCACTCAAAAAGGCATGGGGCGCCCCGGCCCCCCCGCGCTCATTTGGTCTTGTTTGGAGTGTTGAACGTGTAATGGCGTTCGTATTATTATGACGTGTATCTTTTACCACCGTTTACGAAAATAAATGGGCATAGTCATATCGCGCAAGGTACTTTGTATTTTTCGCACAGATGTTTACTAATAAAATACTTCAAAATGCAAGTGGCCTGATCTGATAGTATACCACAGTGGCATAACATTAACCAGACTTTACAATGGGGGTGGGGTGGGGTAAGGACAGAAAAGATTTTCTGAGGGACAAATTTGAATCCTTTCTCATCTCTGGGGGGGGGGGGGTTCTCACATCGGGATGAGGTATGGGTTATGTGCCGCTCTAAGGCCTCATTTTAGGACCATTTCCAGTTCCAAGACCCTACTTTTTATGTCCAAGCTTATTCTACCACTTTTTTTTTTTTTTTAAATAGCAAAAAGTAGTCTGAAATTGATGGGAATCGAATTTTTTAATATGTTTTTTTTGGAACCTTCAACTAACAGTAACCTAACCTTTTAAAAATTGCTTTTGATAGAGTTAATTTCATCTCATCTCCAGTGACATTTAGATTTCCCTTTTCAAATCAATACGCCCGTGGGATAGTTCTAGCTACCTGGCAATGATATTAATACATTATGCCACAAAACTGTTTATTTAAATTGCGAGTCGCCCAAACTTAGTTCTTATTTAAAAAAAAAATCTACCCTCCTTTCGTCCATTCAGAAAGAATATCATGTTACTACTTCTCTGCTCCAAAATAGCACCAAAAAATCTTGATTTATCTTCATATAAAACGACTGGCCCGTGATACACCAGTGCGTTCACAATGTCCTGGCCGAACACCCCAGCGAACACGTTTTGAAGTCGCGTTCAAACACTCCAAACAATACCCAAAACATACTCGTAAGTTTGTCACTGTATGACCCGGGTAGACCAGGTGTACCTTTAACCTTATTGCTCATCCGGTTGGGACTTAGACGAACATTTGATTCTGCCGTGTCCCCCAAAATTCGTCCAAAATCGTTTATTTGTTGTTTTTTTCAAGCCTGAAAATGCAGCATTGGAAGAGCAGGGTATGTGAGATTATTCGTATCATTGAAATGCAGGTACTTCTTTTGTGGTTGTAATTGAGGAGGAAATACTGGTTTATTATTTGTTCATTCTCCTGCAATGCCATGGCTCCGTTCTGAAACCATGGCCCGTTCAATGAATAATGTACCGTGTTTAATTATAAATGGCGACCCTCTGGTTTCAGTTACTGGACTAGTTATCACAGTGCTCCAGGGGTGTACCAGACCAGGTTACATTAAAGGTGCAACGAGAGATTTCAAGTCATCCATATTTTCTGTGAATATTTTAGCGATCTTTCGATATAGATTTAGACGCTCAAAGCACTCCTACCTTTTATTCGGTTATAGAAATAATTTAAAATGAAAACAAAAGGCGATTTGTAATGCTGTACATTTCAATATAAAGCATAGCTGAATTTCGTATTTGCTCCCATACAAATTAGAATTTCACAATTTTTGTAGCCAAAGAAACAGTGCTCAGCTTCATCCTTACAGATGGGGTCTGTTTTATAAACGCTTTACACCAGTGCCAAAATCAGTATTTTACATATTTTCCGGGACACCTGTTATTTGAAATCTCTCGTTTGCACCTTTAAGCTGACGTTTTTGGCCCTCACGGTTTGCGTAGATGGAAAGCAGCACACCTGGGTCTTGGATGGATTTGCACTTAGGTGGCTTTCTCGTATAAGGATGAGTTCAACGTCTTTTGCGCTCCTATAGAGTCCTTTTGCTCCTATAGTGTGTCCACATGTATTACTTAACGGTGCGTGACTGGTCGTTCACGCGTACAAGCTCAAGGACAGTGTGTATACGAGACTATCGAGACTTATGGCCTTGTGGACTTGCATAAGTCTTGTCCTGTGGAATGTATGCCTGATAGCCTATCACGCATAAATGGCGCGCGTTGTGCAGCGATAAGTTTGTCAGTTTGCGTTCTTTTCCAAACTATCGAAAATAAACGCTATCTCCTGTTTCAACTCCCTGTATTTATTACGTCCTAATCGACCTCCTAGTTCAGTAAAACAAAAAACGCAAATGCTAATTAGCTACTTATCACAAACATAATTGTATTGAGCATATTAAATTATTCGTTTAACTTTTCCCTGAAAACATGGGTCTGGCGTTAATTTACGCAAACTTGTGGACAAAATTGAATATTATAATTTGGCTCACGTAAAAAAACAACTAAAATTTACAGGAAAAAACCAGGAAGCACAGCTGTCAACAATTAACCGTAAAATTTACCTTATAGGCCTACTGTAAAAAGTAATTTGATCAAACACTTTTAAAAAAACATATTTGGTGCGTTTAATTCAGAGATGTGAATGTTAATGGAGAAAAAAAGTCTGACGCACTGCCCCTGACTTTATTAGGCCTATCCACATTTTTTTTACAGTGCTATACTGTAAAAAGGTGCAGTTGTTGTAAAATGTATTACATCAAACTGTCCAATATACAGTAATTTTGAATGAAATCTGTGAAAAGCTTGTATTTGTAAGGTTTTTTTGGCCAGTAATTTGCTGCAGGAATTTTACTGTAAAAATACCTATTTTACATGTAAATTTGTAGTACTTATTCGTATAATTGAAAATTCCTAATACGTAGTGTATATTAATGTTGTTCCTCAGTAAATTTCAAAATAAATGCTTCAATTTTAGATTTTGTCATTATAGGCATGGAAAATTGGACAAAATTTGCAGTATTTGCCTGTAATTTTTTTACAAGTGTTGCGGGTATTCTGCTCATTGTAATGTTTGCTTGTTAGTTTTGACTGCAATAGTTTTCCACAACTCCATACCGTACTTTAAGGTGCATTTTATGATTCAAACAAGAATAGATCGAATTTGTTCGTAGAGTAGGCACACATCTATAATTTAGACCAGATGATGTTTGCTTACTTAGTTGGTTACTTATACTTAGTTGAAAGTTTAGTTCAAGATGATTAAAATTACTCTTTTAGGTGGGGTGGAGCTGTGGGTATGAAATCCCTTTAAATGATACCAAGATTAAACTTGTTAAACCGTTTTTAAATACTTAAAAGGCGCTATCAGTGATTTGATAATAGATTTTTGCATGTCTGGAACAGTAAGATATCCAACATAGGCCTACCCTACAAGCAGATGACAAGTGGTAATACCAACTGTAGCCAATAAGGAAAAAATCGGATATTTTGTCTTAGCGCCGTAACAGACAGTAACTACCACACGTAATGAAATACGGTTTCATAGCTTTGAATAATGCTGTTTTC
The DNA here is from genome assembly GCA_023653785.1 of Ophioderma brevispina. NCBI lineage: Eukaryota > Metazoa > Echinodermata > Ophiuroidea > Amphilepidida > Ophiodermatidae > Ophioderma > Ophioderma brevispina. The sequence continues at coordinate 2,186 of JAMKCH010002146.1, read as the reverse complement.
TTAATTTTCCGTTAATATTTCAATTGAAAAAAAAAATCAAATATTTTGCACTTTCAGGCGAATCACTGATAGTGCCTTTAAAGACACACTGGCACATTTGAAAAATAGTGCGCCCTCAAGATTTTTCAAAATCGATATTTTTGCATGGTTGTAAAGCTTTTATATACAAAACCCTCACCCAAAATGATTAAGACCAAATCAGCTTCCTTATGGGTACACAGAACGATTTGATAATTTAACGTCGCCGGCGACGTTAAATTCAGCAGACGACGAAAATGGCTTTTAACACAAGAACACGCACTCCGTATGCATGTTTCTCACGCTATGCACGCTCGGTGGCTCGGTCCGGGGCTAGGTCAGTGGGAGAACGAGGGTCCATATCTAGATGGACTATATGCACACTGTTTGACCGGTCTATAACCTTTGTGGTTTTAATATCAGTGAGTACGAGTCAAAAATATTCATGTTATGTACACATTTGTTGATTAAAGTTATGGAAAACTTAAAAGTTGGCCTACAAATTACCTGGATGTCTTTATCCTCATATCAATGTCCCTATCTGTTTTGGGGTATGTTATTTTTATGTGTAAAATATATCTCTGTTCTTCCAATGGCCTAGACTATCATTTGAGAGCAAATTGAAGAAATTTCATATTTTGTGAAAATGTGCCAGTGCCGCTTTAAGTGATCAAGGGGAGTTCCTATGGATCCCAAAACATTTGCTTTCGCGCTGGCCGATTTAAGTATGAGATTTTTTTTAAACGCGCTTCTTTTCATAATAAAAAAAAATCGGCCTTTACCGTGTATTTTGCAACACCCGTAAAATACAAGATTGCCTAAAATAGCAAGTTTTTCGTTAAATATGTGTAATATAGATCTTCTAAAGTAGATATCAGCATAAAATTAGTTTTCAAAATGCGTATTCCATCTTTTGCCCCATTTTTGCATGTTTTGAAAATAATCATCTCCCCGTAATTTACAGTTCAAATAATAAAATTTATATTTTATAGCTGATTTGGTGTGTTGTCTATCTTACGACCCTTCACCCTTGGTATAATTTTCGTGCAAAAAATTCTTCGGGAAAGAGCCTTCCTTAGAAACCCCCGGGCACAAACAGGAGTGAAAATCCCTTGGTCTACAGTGCTAAAACAAGTTTTTATATGATATAAGACCATATTTAATGGAAGATACAAACAAAATTGAACAAAATGCTTAATTATGAAATATGGTACAATTTAATTTGCTATCACTTTTAGCGGTTTCAAGGAGTTTTCACACTCGTTAGTCGGTAAAATTTGCCTTTCATCGGGAAATATGTTGATTTACTGGCAAAATCGGTAAAGGATGGATGTTGAATATCTGAATGAGATAAATTAAAATATTTTGTTACTGATTTTGTCGGAAGATATTACCTAATTTTGATTGCCAATATGCTGAAAATTGTTGGTATTGCGTTAGTGCCTTTTGACATGATAGAAGTTAAGTGTCTCCCCACCCGCTCTTTAGTTTTGGAACCGACGGCAAAAATGCTTCAGCAAAAAGGCAGTATTGCCGCCCCCCCCCCCCATGAAAACATTATGCAACACTAAATCAACAATATCAATTGATAGTTGGGGCTGGCTGTAAATTATGGATAAATTATTTTATAAAAACAAGCCAAAATCTGGAAAACATGAGAAAATGCTACGAGCATTGCACTTACAGCATAGGCCTATACCTTTTAGAAACTAACAGCATAGGCCTATACCTTTTAGAAACTAATTTTATGTTGATATCTACTCTTGAACGAAAGGCTTTTATTATAATATTTAATGCAAATGTGCAATTTTGGGCAAATTTTTTTATGGGTGTTGTAAAATACACGTAATTTTCCCATGAAGTTTGTACAATAACAGTTTTGTAAGGTCCAAAATGATGTTTGTAATGTCAGCACATAAAGGGCAAATTATTTTTAATGTATTTACAAATGGTTTTATTTGTATGCGCGTGTATATGTACGTATAAAAAAATGGTTGCAGTTAATAGATTTGTAAATTATTTTAGCCGATTTCCATTAGTGGATGTCTAAATGCTATATAAATAAATATTTGCGGAACACTTTCTCCAATAGTATCAAAGTTTGACATAATAACCCTCGTCTTACCTTGGGGGATACCCCCCCCCCCGTGAACTTTGCTCTGGTGCAC
>JAMKCH010002145.1:0-44986 GCA_023653785.1 Ophioderma brevispina | reverse complement strand
ATAAAAAATAGCAATAAAGGAGAAAAGACTAAGCTCCAGAACCTATTTTTCTTAAATTCTATACTACACACACACATAAAACAAAAAACGAAAGCTTGAGACTGTGTTTGTGAAAAAATGACACCATGTTGACCAAAAAGTTGCCTTTTACTAATGAAACAGGCGGATGGTTTAGTTTTGGCTGAAATTAATGGTAAAATTGTTTTGGCTGAAATTATATCAAGTTTTGTTGAAAAAAACAAATTGAATCCCCTGTACCAAAACGGTTACCAACAATAAATGAATACCATTTTTACATGATTCAAGTTGATAGTTTATACTGTTCTTAGTCCAAATTAAAGTATCTGTAATTGCAGGTCAATTGACACTTTCATTCCTAAGATTGTGAATTTTGATATGAAATTTTAATATTCACCGAGTATCTTTGAGGTCACCTGTACATTAAAATGCTATGTATGCAGGTAGCTTCCTTATACCATATCAAAAAAAAATCTACCCAAGACATTACCCTGCCCAGAATCTTGGTAGAGACAAAGACCATATAACATAGAATACTTGGGTGTGTTCTGGGGTGAGCCTACTAAATCCTTAGTATGCCGGGGTGGACTTTGGAATAACTCATTCCTACCCAAAGAGGTTCTATATAGATAGGCCGGACAAAAACATTACGTATCTTTAGAAAAAAATTCATCGTCTCGCATGTTTGCCGAAACAAAGAAAACTTTAGAGTACCAACAATAGAAAGCAATGGCTGCCTCCGCTTCTTCCACATACTGTGGTGCCGCTTTGCATATAAACTAATCGGTAGTGATACAAATTGATGTATGTGTTAGAGGTGGGCCAGGGGTATAATAGTGCACATGGTCAGTTGTGCTCAGATACTGACTCGCTTAGGCGCGCTAGTGAAGAGATGTATTCATTGAGGCGGTTTATTTAAATCAATTCATTTCATTCGTTGTGTGGCCATGGGTAGGACAAAATTTAACCACCCAATAGCAACCCAACATCCAACAACTGATTATTTTGCCGGATGTTTGTATCGAATTGGCATTATGTGTGTATGACAACGCACCCAAACTAATAATAATTCCGTGCAATATTCAAAATGTCAGAGCCAAGCCACGGACGATGGTTTTGAATGGGCTTCACCCCTTGGTTTTCTACCCAGGTAGTTAGAGCCGTTCAGTCAGCGTTGTTGTTCGCCTGGAGGAATTTTAGGGGCTTTGAGAAGGTCAAATTTATTTGTTGGAGTTTGAATGAAGAGGTAAAAATCTGTGATTAGGGTGAATTTTGGACTAAGGATAGGTCTCAGTAGTTCAAGAATTCCGTTTCGAGGGCCAAAATGCTTCAAATATAGGGGGAATAGGTGGGATAGGGATTGGTTGCTGGGAACGTTTTACCCGCAGGCCTTTCCATTGTACGAATAAAAAAAAAAATTTTTTAAGGTAAAAGAAATTACTAAAGCATTTGCATATACTTTTTCCCATTACCTTGCGCTGCGCGCTCGATGTCTGGTTCTGAACGGACTAGCCGATTCGTAGACAACCACTGAACCAGAGCCAGTCGGTCAAGATAGTCCGTTTAGACCAGACCTTGGGCGGGCAGCGCGAGGTCTGGTGAAATTTGTATTCCCAAAGCTTTAGTTTTTCTTTACGTGAGCCGTGACTGTAGAATAGCTGCGGGTAAAAAACCTACCCGGCAGGGACACGATCCCCCCCCCCTGTTCCCATATTGAAGGGCATTGACCATCGAAACAGGTTTGTCGATACTGAGACTTCCTGAGTCAGAATATTACCCTAACCTCTTCATGTCAAAAATCAACGAATAAATTTCCTTCTCAAAGCCCTAAAATGTATTCCAGCCTGGATCTATTCCTACCCTTGCGAATCAACAAACGCTGACGGAGGGCTGACTACACTGGTTCCATGCGCCTCGGGCTTGCTATGGATCAGACTGATGGCAGTGTGAGTGGTGAGAGACCAAAGTTTCAGGGAACCAGCGTAACGTCTAACTTCTGACCTTGCGAGGACCGGTCAGCTGACGGAATTCTAGTGCCAGACGTTGTACATGGGAAGACTTTCTTCAACCAGACAAGCAGATCGAGACATAATTTGCTACTTGTGCTATGGAATAAAAGGACATAAGGTTCAATGCAGCCTGTAGGGATAAGAAATAGTGAGTAAATTTGAACGAAAACTTTCGTCAATTAGATGTTCGCTCTACATCGGGGCTTCGCCCTTCGCTGGTGTAGTTTTCCGAGGAGCATTATCACTAGGTCACGCCCAAAACGGCCATTAACTTACAAATACCAGATACCACAGGGATGTGGGAAGTGTCTACAAGACCCCCACAGCATGGTGGTATCTGGTATTTTGAGTCCATCTGAAGGCCCTCGTTCCTCCTGTGTCCATCCCCCCTTGTGACCCAGCCACCGAGCGCTCGGTGGTTAGGTCAGGGGAAACGAGAGTCCTTCGAGTATTGAATAGGTGTTTTTTTACGGCTATAATTGATATTTAACATTAATTTTTGATCTTTCATTTGTATTCTTTATTTCCACAGGAGTATTGTGCAATCTTAGCTCAGACAGCATTGTGACAGAACCAATAATCAGAAGAGTGTTGTATATGGTGACTTAGCTGAAATTAGTTGACACAGATGACGCTTTCCAGTTTCTATCGGGTAAAGTCAGTACTCTTGACACTGTATGAAAAAGGAGAAATAAACCGAACTAGTAATACGAATGTCATACCCAGCAAAAGAAAAGGCTGCATAAAAGCACGCATAATTTTGATGTGTTTGTTTTTTTACAATTAAAGATGCAACCAGATATTTTGAGGCATTCATAGGTACTGCTAGTCACATAGAGTAGAGACACTCAGTAGATTCTTTACTTAAAGTTGGCTACAGCAAATGCCTTAAACGTGACAACAAAAGGTGACTTGTATGCTTGGCTTATAATTCAATATAAAATGCACATTTTTATACCAAGGAGACAGCGGCGTAACAAGGACCTTGCAATTAATTGTTTTTTTTTTTTTTTTTTTTTTTTTTTTTTTTTTTTTTTTTTTTTCTTTTTTTTTTGAAAAATTTTTTCTGTTCTTTTTTTTTTTCTTGTTGTCTTTTATATCTGTATTTTTTTTTTTGGGGGGGGCAGAGGGGTGCAGAGGAAGGCATTTTCTGATGGGGCAATTTGGGTCCTTCTCCATAGACACTGTACCTGTTAGACGGGTCCAGTCACATTTGGGGGTGGGGGGCTGGCAGGGGGCAAGGCTGTCGAGTGGGGGCTTGCACCCCCTGCCCCCCCCCCCCCCATGTGTAATGATGCTCTGTCGTATGTGTCGGGAACCATTTATAGTTTTACAATATGGCTCCTGATGACAAGACTGCTAGCTATATTGGTACACTGTAGCGGGGTGTGTGTGCAGTCTGTGTGTGTATGCGCTGGGTGTCCGTACGTATAAATGCGCGTGTGACAAGAGTGCAGTTAGTTAATAATTGACCATTCATGTCACATTACCGGTACTGTTATTTTTTTGCACACGTAGCCAAAGTTTAGAATTACTGTCAGCATGGTACACTATTATGTTGGGCTGAACTCTTTCAAATTATGTGGGGACTGAAACTTTTCCATCAGTAGGATAGTTAGTGCTTTAAGCAGGGGATAAGGGCAGGTTGATCTCTTAATTTTAACCGCATGTGCAGAAACATAATATGAACTTGTTCTGAGGGTTGACTAAATGTGCAACATGATACGGTGGTTTTGCTGGGCCATAGTGACCCACTTCACTGTGACCCTGATGAATCAGTGGGTCTTTATGCATAAGTGTATGTCATCGTGCAATTTATTCCATAAAGAGCTGAATTTCACCAGGGTCACCAATTGAAGTAGGATACTAATGCCCAACCTATACGGTTCTGATTGAGTCCATATTAAAAATATTAATTACATGAATGAAAAAGTTATGAATGAGTGAGTATAACTAAAGGTAAGCTAATTACTCAGGGTGTGTTCCTGGTGTTATTATTTTTTTTTTTTTTTTTAAACACATTTTTGAAACCTTTGTTTTTTTGTTTCTTTGTCCAGATGTACTCCCGAGGAAGATCCTAGTAAGAGACTATTTGAATTCTCTACACAGGCCAACAAAAATATCGACCAGTAGCAGTGAGGATACAATTGACTGAATTTCTATAGAACAAAAACACGTATGTGCACAACACACACAAATTAAAAACAATTGTGTTTGTAAGTGTGTACGTCTTATAGTTCGTTTTAGTAAACATTAAACAATGTGGGTGATAAATGTGTGTGCCTTTTTGCACAAACTCTTGCGCACAGTGCACACTTCAATTATATGCCAAGGATGATGCGTCAGAGCTTATTTGCTGTTGCAAATCATCCATATGTCGTGTTTCACATGGAATATCAGACTTAAGCATATGAAGTTCTTGTTGATCTGGAACCTTACATGATTTGTTCCTTGCATCCACTCCAGTAGACTGAAATTACTTTTAAGAAATACATGTCCATGGATGTAAATCTAAACAACTACATCTGCCACCTTACCCTTCAGATTTCTTTCTTTTGCAAGGCAGTAAACCTTATTGTGTGTATGTAAGCACTACCACTTAGACTAACCATGTCACTGACATTGTGCTTAACTTGTTAGGTTATGGTACACTGCAAATTTAGCCTTGTGTCATGTTTTTATATGGATTCTCCATACTTTCTAATTGCCCTGCTAAAAAGGAAATAAAGCTCAAAAATATGACGCATTCTATTTCCTATAGTATTTCAAAACAGCTTGGACTGTATCTATGCACCACCCGCTTTCTCGCAATATGCCGCACTGTTGGAGTGCATGTAAGCGCAGATCACACAAGAGATATGCATGCATAGGTCATGTCCAAGGGATTATGGCACTGCATATATAGGTCTACACTATGCCAAATAATGAAAGAAATCGGAAAGGTAGGTGGTAACACCTTGTGACTTGGCATGGAATACCTCAAATCCTCAGAAGATAGGTTTCCACTCTCTGAGACAGCATTCGTTTGTTTCTAGCAAGGTTCTAGTCTAGAGAGAGTTTAGAGATGCGGAAAATGTTGGGGGAACATCAATTAAGAAATAAACAGCAGCTGGAAAAAAATTGAAATCGGTAGTCATTCAATAAGAAAATCGATCTGCCATCTTGGGAAAAATACCATACAAAAAGGAAGAGTGTGGACGAAAAATTGCTTTTTTTAGTGACCATATTACAATTAAAGAACACGTTCAAGTTTGGTTCTAATTTCATGTCTTCCACATGTTTTAGGTGTTTTTTAGTTGCGTGTCCAGATTGTGAATAATTGATTAGTGTTAGCACAATAAGAGTAAGTGACGCAATTTAACGTATAGTATCATATGTTTTAGTCATATTCCGTTATCCAGCACAAGGGGGCACTAGACGATTGATGTCGAGTGCATCCATAGCATGTTAATAGAACGTGTGTTAAGATGTACATGTTGTCACACTTCACCCCTCATAAAACCTTGTCATGGTCATCACAGATCTTTTCGGACACCTTCCGTGACTCCCACACGGCTACTGCCCACCACAAGTACACATTCCACCTACATCTACTGTAAGACGAGCATTAACTCTACTACGGGACCCAATCTAATCACTGCCATCACCTTTGCATCGTAACGTAAAGCCATGAAGACCCGCCTGACAACCCTATGCAACATTTTGTATGTGGTTGTATGCGTGTAGTGTGTTCATCTCCTAGAATCCACCCAGCCAACCTGTCCTGTGATTATTGCGCGTGCACAGTGGAACTTGACAACAGTCAGAAGATGATTGACGATCATGTTCTATGTTTGATTGATTATGTTGCACATGACATTGTCCGAGGCCCGCGGCACAATGTGCATTGGACAAAGACAGCGAACCATGGGAGGTAGTGGAATTGTGGTTAGCCCACAGGCATATGACAATAATGTAAACTAACGTTCATAGCACAAATACTACCAGGTTAGAGGGGAATCAGATTTACACTTACTATTGTTCTCAATTTTGTACACAGGCCTACCGGGCACCCATTAAGCCAGAACCCGTGAGTGTGGAGAGGTGATGGGCTCCGCTAAGCCCCACAGTCCCAGCTCACAGGATGAGGAGATGATGCATGCTGTTATGCCAGTTGATGGTGGGCCACCTTAGAGTAGTGCATGATTTCGGCTTGGTACACTACATCATCATTCACCACTGTGACCCCTGGGATGACTGGTTGGAGGAACACCTAGTACTGTTAATAGCTCAGTGCACTGATGCATTTGATCCTTAGCAAAATTATATGAGATACGCTCATGTATATCACAAATGATATTGGATCACAACTTGTATACCATTGAGATGAAGTGTGGAGCTTTCAGGCCACATGTTACTGATAGATTAGAGACGATATATAGGTCATATGTTCCCCTATACACGTTGGATCTTATAACTTAGTCATGACTACCACAATGCGTAGCACTGGAGATAGCACCACATTTGCTAAACATCTCAAAGTACAATTTAGATGGTTGACTCTGTGATTAATCTATGTAGACAGCCTCTGACCGGAAAACCCCTCGAATCACGCCGCTTCTGTCAGTGCGCAAGTGGTGCCTAATTGAGAGGGCCAAGGACAAGAGTGTATATTTTCCCCGGTTTTTGGTTCAACAGTTTTGTTTTACCCCCCAATTGTCCTTTTTTTTTTGTTTTTTCCCTTGTTTGTTTTCTTTTGTTTTTTTTGTTTTCTTTCGTTTTCTCCCCCTCCTCTTTTTTTCTCTCTCCTTTTTGCCCCCCCCTCTTTTTTTTTGTGTGTTTGTTGTTGTCTTTTTTTTTCCCCTTTTTTTTTTCTCCCCCCCTTTTTTTTTCCCTCCCTAATCCCCTATGTTGAAACAGTATACCATGTTATGTGTAAAACCAAAGGACATCAGAAAAGGTAAAGGTTTGTAATATGTACAGCCTAAAGATCGAGTTATAGGCTAACAAAAGCAAAAATCAATAAAAAGGGTCAATTCCAGTTGTAAGGTGGTCAAATTTTAAAATTGGCTCCGATTGGGATACAAATGGTTGCAAATTATTTGTGGAGCTCATAGGATTAAATTAGGAATAGTTTTGAGTGTCTCAAATGCTTGCGTAAGGAAAGTAGGGGGTAACAAGATCAAGCCAATTGACTGCAATGGACGTTGACTTCTGTGCCCCCTACATCGGAAAATAAGCATTGAAGATCAGTTAAAACTATTCATTATTTTAACCCTATGAACAAGCCCAACCAATATTGCACCATTTTTTATCAAAATCAGGAGCAACTTAAAATTTGACCCTTGTACAACTGAAATTGACCCTTATTATTGATTTTGCTGTTTTTTTAGCCTATAAACGCAACTTAAGCTGTGTACATATTAAGAAACATACCTTTTCTGAATCCTTATGCGTTAGCACCCATAACATGGTATGATTTTCAAATGTGAATTGATCAATTAAAAAATTTGACAGACCTCTGATACAAACTTGTTTTGGCCCCTCTACATTTTTAGGCAAAATTTGCGGCAATAAGATTTAGAACACGTAAGGGGTCCCTGTCAGGATGTCTGTCATATTTAATCACTCAAACAAACCTTTTGTACTTGAGATGTGTACAAATGTGTAGCTCCGGGTTAGAGGGTTAGTGGTGCAAGTGGTACATGTTTCTCTTAAACCTGTATTCTACCTTTGAGAGAGAAAAGGCATACAATAATTTTAGAACAAGTAGTCCAGGAACTTAAGGTCTGTGTAACCAGAAGGTGGAAATAAATCAAGCCAGAGCTGCTTTTTTAGATAGTTTGAGAAGCAACATATAAAGGTCTCCCAAGTTTTCCACTGTTGGATTTTTACAGGCCGGTTTGATTGAAAAACTCAAGTTTAAAATCCATAACAAGTTAAAAAATGCACTTTTACAACAAATCGGGGGTTACAAAAAAGCCACTAAACAAATGAAAAATCAGTAGTAAACAGCATGGACTTGTTGAGTAAATTTACTACACGTAAAAGATTGTTTAGAAAATGAACACCCTTATAGACACCTTTTGTACCATGTTTTTTTGGTAACTTTGAAATCTGACCCAAAGGCCACCTCCCCCCGGAACTTTTCCTGTTTTTACAGAATGGTAAACATCCAAATTGTTTTCAAACTCGTGGAAGTGATTTCAGTAAGGGTCCTTTTCATGATGTCATTTTTTTTCATCGCATTATGTCCCTCTCTAACAACATCAACTAAATGTACAAGTCAATCTAGTTGGAAGTTTTTTCTCTTTTTTTTGTTTTGACGAGAGCAGGGTAACGTGTGTGACAAACAGAGTAGGTTTATAAAAGAACTCAAGAGTTGCTGAAAATTTCAGCCGCAGCCAAATGTTGTACCTATCTTGCGATGCTGAGGACCATAACCTCAGTCTTTTTTTTTTTTTATCTTTCGGGAACATCAGAACAACACCAAAGACACTCCCATCCAGCCTTTAGCCATCAGAGTGGACAAATCGGATCTTGACTGCCTTGTTCAATGGCTAACTTGTTCAATGGCTAGAGGCCCAACCACCATTTGTCACACATGAACATAACGTTTTTGTTATTCCATAGCACCTGGGATCATAGCAGATGGAGCAGATGAACTGTGACAATGCTCTCATATTGGCAGTGTCTGCCATGAATAAAATGATAGGCAAGAACTCCTTTGATGTTATTCTCGCAGGCAAAGTCACTTGCTGCTCACGAAGACCACAATCAAAATACGTGGGGAGGAAAAGTGATTAATACATCATGATGTTCCAACAGATATTATCTTGTATCCTCAACCACAGCTACAAAAGTGTGAAAACGTCCCAAAGTATGAGCTAGACAAACCTCCATTCTCTTACAAAGATGGACAAATAAACAAAACAGGACACTGCAGTACGTGCGCACAATGAAGTCTTGATCGATGACAGAACACAAATCATGATGAGCATCTATGTTATTGATGGCGGTTGGTTACTTCGCTCCCATGCTGTAGGTCTTGGGCCAAGACCAGCAACAGTACCAGTGTGTAGAGAGCTTACAGCCTACACATCATCAAGCATTACCATGAAGAAAGTGCCGCGACAGTTCTGTTATGGATATCATATGGGACTCCATCCACCAAGTTAGCAGAGCAGAACCGAAGTCCAAGGGACTTCCAGATATCACGATTGCCCCAATTTGCCAAAAACCACAGAACTCAGACTGCATTCCTTAGCAACAAAGGCAACAAGGCACGCTCATTGACACTGTCACCACTACTCTCTCCTGGTGTATCACTGTAAAACAAAGCAGAATCCGATGCTTGTTACAAATTGTGTCAACAACCTTCCAGATGGCTGAAAGATAAGATCACGATGCCAGTAGTAGTTGTTTTGTTAAAACAGATAATGATTTCTGGTCATTGAGTTGCACGCAGCAAGCATGAAATCTATCTTGACTCAGACTAGTGTCTAAAGGGAGACAAACGATTTGACTATCAACAGGCGGTCAGGGGTCGTAACGCGAGACAGTGTTTCTACATTACCAGCTGAAGACACAAGGTTCAAACACCCAACAGCCCGACGACAAGGTCACTGCCACACATTCAACTTATCCCACCCTTTATACCTCCATATACCCCCATAATTTCATCAAACCCCGCTGTCTCACACACATACCAACTTCCCCCCCCCCCAAACTTTACTCACCATACTCTGTAACACTGTCACAACGCTATACACAACAAAGTCCCACCTTACCTCATAACCGCCCCTTATATGTGCCATTATAACAAATAACCCCAACCCTTCATGCCCCTACTGACCTGACAGCCAATGAATTCTACCTTAAAAAAACCCCGAATTTAACACTCATTTTAAAATTAAAAAAAAACACTTGCCCTCAACTAAAGTCCAACCCCCCCCCCCTTTACGTCTAAGCGTGCGCCACTAAGATGCCATCGAAGTCCAATGACGCTATACAGTGTGGCGAAACTTCAGCTAACACTAGGGAGCACAAAACATCATCTCTTGTTTATCACGCGACGATGAAAGAATGTGATACATGTATATGGACAAGGCCAAAGGTAAAGCCTTAAAACTTGCACAGAAGCAGTATGCTAATCTGGGTTCGCATATTGAGGGTATTGATTGGCTGCTAGCAACCATGAGGAGTCATATAGTTGGTGACCATTCCCTTAAAGTAAATTGACAGTTTCCCTAACTAACTGTGCTGCAGTAAGCTATTGGGCCGAGGGTATGCAGTACACTGGTAGGCAATGTGTATGAGGTATGCGGTACATAAGGAGATATGGGGACATGTGTTGAGGAATGTAGGGACAATGAACAGGGAGTGTAGCTCTTTTGTTGAGTCGATAATCCCCTATAGGGATGTGTAGTGCTGTGTAGGAAAGTTGACTGGAGTTCAGTGCAGATATATTTAGACATCAAGGGGAAAACATATGCCATTTTGCCTCTGCAAAAAATGTTGGGAAATTGTAGGGTGGTGGTTTCTATGTATGCTTACTCGGGTAATGGTAGCATATAACCAAACTTAGCCAGGGAAAGCATCTACTGGGACGCTGCGCATTTCTTCAGAAAGATAACTTCAGGTCCTTCTATGCGCTCAGGCATCTAGACCATGCTTCAGGTTTGACGTTTGGCTACAGGCTTTCCAGTGAAAACTCACGCCATCTTAGTTTTCCACCGATGTATGATTCCATCCACTCCAGTGTCTCCTAATAGGCATAGCTTGTGTAAGTAATTTAGTTAATTTGTAAATATGTAAATTATACTGTTAAAAGCAGTTAGAATTTCTTTGTTTGGAAATAAGAAATTGTTGAAATGGTCAAAAAGAATAGTTAATGAAAGTATGAAGAAACACTTGACGTTCACATGAATAATTGGAAATTAATGTTGGAAAGAAAGGGAATGATTGAATTCTTTTTGGAAATATGAATTACAATTGTTGTCAATACTCAAGATGGAGATTAACAAATTTAGTGTCTGTCATCTCATGGAAATTAATTGGTTTTATTTACAATACAATTCATTGTTATAATAGGAATTGGGATGATTTGAGGATTATGAGCTGCGGAAATATTGTATAGTAAAGTCGGTTTAGAACATTCAACATCATTTATTTTCAAATTCCAGGAGAATGAAATAGTAAAGGTATAAATAATTCTATTTATACAGCCTACTGGTTGGGTTTACCATGTGTTTAAAAGCAACATCTGTACTCCAGTCCAACTACAAGGTTATACTATAGACTGTGGTGGTTCCGGCTCGGACAAGGCGTCGCCGAAGTATAATGTTCTACTTGGCTGAATCTCATATTAAGAACAACATGGACTGATCTAACTGCAAATTTCATTCCTTACCGAGTGCCTTTGGGTTTTTTTTGAGTACTCTTTGAATTTGTTTATTTTGTTGTCGAGGGCATGTTCTGGGACCACTGTATTCAGAGTTGCCCAGATGTATACAACATGGTTTAACTTATAACTCTGTATACAGTGTCTGCCCCATCTGCCCTCCTCATAAGCATTGTTTATTATGTATTGATATGAATTCCAACAATTGAGTCATAAATTATTTTGAATTTAATATATTCCGAGTTCGTATGAATTTATCTGCTGGTCCAGGTACATGATTACAGCGATTGTTCTCAGATAATCATACACTTGGTATAGAGATGCTCATTGTAGTTACCCGTGACAATGATGGGGGCTCGTCCGGGAAATGAGTATTTAAAATATGAAGTAATTGAGGCACCAAGTTAAGTCCTGTTGGTCGGGACTGATTATATAAATTTCATACTTTGCAAACATGTTGAAAAATCTATGAGTGATATTACCATAATTTGTACATGTAAGCCTATACCTGTCAGCCGATACTATTCTAGATTGCTCGTTTGCTTGCGTTGGTCGTTTGTCAGAGTATCTTGCTTGTTGTGTTGAATTGAATATTCAGAGCATAGTATATGGATCCTTGATAAAATAGTGCAATTAGGCGAAAAAACTAGGTTTACTGTGATGAATTGAAGGTTCATCAAAACACAAAGGGTATTGCAAGAAGGAGCGTGCTGAACAACCGGCAACATTGAAAAGAAGCGCTTGATATGCAATTACAAATAGAGGAGCTTAAGAAAGAAAAATGTTTCCAAAGCCCGCTAGCGCTGAAGTTGTAAGGCCTAAAGCACCTGTGCCAAAATTGCCCGAATTAAGGACAGAAAAAAGAAGAAAAAAGATGACATGAAGCGTAATCTACAACGTTTTTGAAACGGTATGCGGAAGCCAACAAGTTGGAAAAAAGAGGATGGGGGTCTCATTTGAGTATTTATAACATGGGAAGGTTTGGATACTACGCTAGACTCTCACCAGAAGCAGCAAATGCTATGATGACTTAAACTAGAGTGCTCAAAGCTTACCAATTGTCAGAGAGGGTTCGAAATAAATAAGTTGCGATTTGCTAGGCCAGGGACACGGAGAGACTGACTCCTCAAATTTGCATCAGTACGGAATTATCTTGATCGGTGGGTTTAGGTAGATTTGTCATCTGCTACAAAATAGTATGGGAGGTGTTGTAGCTGTTGATGAGGGCGCAATTCTCATGTATGCAAAAAGATATGACTTTGTTCATTAAAGGGCAGAAGCCTAAAACAATGGCTGATATGACAAAGGTAGTGAAACATATGTTGAAGCCAGAGGTAGTTGGGGGAACCAAAGATACATCAGGGTGGCAAGCCCCATACTCAGGTAAGCATTATACTGGTAAAAAGGCTAATACTGCCCAATTGGATCACACACAAATGATATCATATACATTGCATCATTGGAAAACTCCTATTTGCAATCTCAGTTGTTTGCAACACACAGCAGACAGGAAAACAGTTATATTTGCACTAAGCTCAATCTCTATTTGTCAACACCACTCGGCCCGACCTCAATAAAGCACTAGGGAAATTCCATATTTCCTTGCATGATAAACTTTTCCCGTGAGAAATCTTTTTTCAAGTCAACCCAAAGAGAAATCGAGTTGATCGTGTAAGATATTTTTCTAGACTGGCAAATATTGCGAATGTTCTTGTTTAATCATTTTGATTAAATTTGACGCCAGTGGAACCATTAGCGACTTTTTCGACCCTAAACCTCTGTTTAGTGTGGCCAGAATATCTGATCTTTGAAAATTGATTTTATCTGTCAGTTTATAGTACAGAGTACAAGATTTGAGTAAAACACAACCGTCTTTTGGAGCTTTAGATTACATTGAAAACAGTCGCTACAAAAAGGACCGATGGACGCATTATGTATGTTCAAGTTGGATATATTTGCCTGGCATGTATTGGTCTGCCAAAATGTCATTCAGCGGGTGAGTACACAACGAATTCCGCAGTGTTTAAACATTTTAAAGATGTATTCCAAATATATTGCTGAATGAATGGTGTCAAGAGTAGTTATATCTGGTGATTAGTAAGTAATGCCTGGAGATACTACAATTGAAAATATTTTAACAACATAAGATAATATGAAAATATACGTTACCGATATCCCATATCATGCAATTATTTTTTTTTTTCACGGGATGATGGGGGGGGGTTGCGTGTATCGCAGTGCCACACGTTAGCCAACCATGCTGGCTGTATACAATAAACAGGCGGAAGCTGTTACTGTAGTAGGGAATTACCAAAATATCATGATAATGGGAGGGAGCGTTCTTTCCAACACAATCAAAAATCCACTAGTAGCACTGATCTGTATCAAATACGATGTTAAAAGATATAGACCAACAAACGGGAAGATTTTTTTTTGACTAACTGTACGATTTTATTTGGCAAATAACTTGGGAATAACCAATTTTGGCGCCAGTCCCATTCTTTATCAAATGGTACAAAACACTTGCGATATGATGGAAAGGTTATGTGAAAAAACTGTCGCATTTTATCATGTCATAATTTTATTCGCCTGTTTTAGTCATTTTCGGTGGGAGGGTGGGGGTGGGGGGCTCCTAAAGAATAATAAAAAAAAAACAAAAAACAAAAAAAAACCCGATATAGCCCGCTATATTTGGTGGATAATAAACTCCAACTATAAATCAGTGCATTCGGGGGGCAATAGAAGAGGAATGTCACTACAGCGGTTTACGTGATGTGCAAAAGTCCAATAAATTGAGGGAAGGAATTTCGGTCGACAGTAATCATATAGTGGAATGTCATACTTTACAAACTTGCCATTTCGCAAAGGTTTGCATTAGATGGCTACAGATCAAACAAAAGCAGCTACTTCTTAGGAAAAACACCCAATATTATGCTAGCGTTCTAGGAGGAAAATATGACATCACCGCAAAAAGTGAGGTAGTGGTATTTTTGTTGTCAGATCTCGGAGCAAATTTCCCACTAACCCAAGGCAGTGGTCTGCTGGGTTTTGAAGGTTTTAAGGGACGTTATGGATATAAGTATATGCTGTATATATAAATCGAGCCATGTTACAGAGTTACCAAAAAATTGACATAATATCTATGGTCGAAAGTGAACAGAAAAAAGTCGAGATATAAGAGTGGTAGTGCCAGAGAGATAAACTTAAATTTTAAAAGTTTAAGGCTTTGCATGGAACACGGGAGGGTAAAAAGATCAGAAGAAGTAGAATTTTGGGTTATTTGAGGTCAGAAGCAATGAACAAAGCAATCGGTGGAGGGGTGTCTTCTGGTTGCGAAGGCGGCTTGATTGACAAAACTTTGTGTTCAGAATGAATTTTTCATTGTCAAGTTGCCCCATACATGGAAAAATTAAGCTATGATAGTAGCGTTTTCTAGACAGTCTCTGATATTGTAAAACGGTATTGCTTATCATTAGAGGACTAGAGTAATTCCACTTTTCTCTTACAAGATGGAATAAGGACATGCAAGGAATTATTTCTAAAACGAGACATACAAAAATAAACATCTTAATCACAAAACGAGGATCCTATAAAACAGATATGAGAAAGTTTTTTAATCACAAATACTAGAAAACCGCCACATAAATGTACGATCTGAAAAGCTTCCATTCAGAAAATGCTATAATAAAAACAATAACACGTACGTTTTTTTTTCCTTCACAAACACAATGCCAACAAAACTCAACAAAAACTAGAGCGAAGGATGTGTATCAAAAAGATAACAACGCGGACAGCGAAAAGAGTGACTTATTGATAACATTATGTTTTTTAATGAGCCTAACTATCTTTTAATAAGATATCCTTTTTCAGTTCAGAAATAGACCTTATTGTGTGGCAAAGAACGAGTCGTCGATTGACTGAAAGTGGCTGGAAGAGGAATACAGAATGATACGTACGAAGACTACAAGAGGACACGACATTTAACATTGGACGACTTCGTAAATACGTGCACAGGTTTATGTTGGCCAAGAGGTTGAGAACCCAAATGATGGCGATAACCTAAAAGTAATTCCGGTTTCCCTTCGGGGTCCCCTATAGCTTTATATTGCTCCTGACATTCAGACGTTTGTTAAACTTGGGGCTCCGTTGACAGCAAAGGGCGGTGTTGGGTGCCTCTATGTCAAGCTGTGCATGAACAATGTGAAACTGGTACAAATAACACCCATTAAAATAAAACTGCAGCAGCTGGTAAAGTTATCCTATTTTGAAAATATTAGTAATTATATTTTGGTTCTTCTTATCGTATCTAAACACAAGTGGGGTTTCGTCAAATACTGATCCAGCCAGTGTGTGTACAGTCTGGCTGCTTCACTGAATTCTGCAAGGTCCTTGTCTCTGTCGTGGCATTGTTTGGTCCAGCAATGGGCAGACAAGAGATCAGAGGTAGTTCTGGGCTGCTCCAGGTAGCCCCGTTTCTGCAAGGAAACCTTTGGTTTTACTACTCCTTATAGTAAACTCGGGTCGGCGGCGTAACAACCCTTTAAATGTGCGCATTAATTTGTCCATTAATATTAAAGTGTTCCTGAGTTAAACATTCAGCTCTGAGCAAATTCGCAAGAGATCTAAATTTAACCAATTGTTTTAATATAATCATCAAAATATTGATTGCTATGGAAAGTCGCCATTCAGTCCCTTACAGTTCTTTTGATGTAAAAAGTGTGCAAAGTAACGTAGCTTATAGGCGCATTTAGACATTTCATCCAAAGAAGGTCATGTCCGTCGCTGAGTGGAAAATCCTTCCTATGACATTTGACCACCCTCCAAACTCAAAAGCTCTAACTGCACACTTAAAGCGCAAACTGCAATATGGGGTTCCCGGTTTCAAATCACACCTGCGCAATTTACTGCCACCTATATTGTTCATTCTGAATTCAAATTTTATTAAGACAATAAAGCTGACTCAGAGATTTTTGAAGATACGTTTTTTTTTATTTGTAACTAAAGAATATCCTCCTAAAAATGCCTATAAACCGGGATGAATCGAATATTTTCGTTTCAGCCGCAACTTTTTATGTACCGTATTACGTGCCATAGAATACCGTGAAAAAGGACAATTCCGGACCGGAATTTTATAACAAAGTTTTGATTTTTTCTCTAGAGGACCCTTCGATTTCAGCTTAGTTGTTATTGTCACGCAGTGCTTAGTTATAGACAAGCATTACCGCTAGTAAAAACACCTTTTGTTTGAAAATTGAGAGCGCCTTCTCGGGAAATCTCCGATTCAGATTTCAGTTTCAGCATGAATTTCGGTTTGCAGAGATGTCCGAATCAGAAGTCTATTAGGTGGTTGGAAACTAAAAACCCCACTTTGGTGACCATCATCAGCGTAGAACATACCCAAGCTGTGTGCCAAAAGGCTATAACTACAAGTGCGTCTTTTTTAGCGGAATGACTTGTTCAAAACGTCGCAACCAACTTGAAACCCCTGGGTTCAAAGTCTGTGCCCCAGATTCACAGTCTGTACCCCTGAGTAAACATCTATCAAGTCTCGACATTGAACACAATCAATCAAATACCAGTATTGGTGTTTTATTACAGAAGCTACCATTATCAGGCGCACAACCACCTAAATTCTCCCATTAAGTACACGTTAAAACTGTCTTAATGTAAGTTCGTATAATCAAATAAAGTAATTGGCCATTTCTAAAAATTCTTGGTCATTGATTACCGATATATAGAGTAGATAATAGGTTGTTTCCCAGTCTTATAGTATTTCATCCCAATTAACGTTTGCGATTTTAAATCGGTCAAGCGATTAACCAGAGCATTCAAGTCCACCCTAATAAGGTCGTCCAAATTCCAGAATGCGCAATCAATTTCCATGAAACGGTACGGAATTTTGTATATAGGTGTTTCAAAAGCAAGCGTCGAAGGTTCAGGTGGTTTGCTTGTGCAAAGTACATAACAACAGCTGCCGTTTGAAGATTTTAAAATTCCTCACTTGGGTTTTACACGGTTTATAAATTAGAATTGCCTGACCAAAGGTAAATTGAATGAACATAAATGAAACCTGAAAACAGAAGTTAACTCACGTTTTTGGCTATGTGCACGACAGATACGGTGAAATTGGGTTATCCTTGTATAAATCATTGCATTCATCCAAAATGTTTGGCAAAAAACTAATTTTGAATTGAAAAAAGCGAATTTAATTGCACAAAAAATATTTTCTGCTGCTTAAAAACGAAGTTCAATACACCAAAATGAATTGAATGTGTTAAAACTGATCTTTTTGTATTTTGGGTAGGAATGATCCCGTTTGTAAATGCTAAAACAATCAAATTCAAAGACATAACACTTATTTGAAATGAAATAAGTACGATTTGACCCGGAACCATAGTTTGAGGGGGTGGGTTGAGCCAAATTGAATATTTTTCCCAGTTTTTATAGGTGTTTAAGTGACATAACATAGATCACTTCCACTTGTTATTTCCAACTTTTCATGGTCGGTGGAATAATTGTTGGCGATAAGTTAGGGTTAGAATTAGGAGAATCAGTTAGCGTGATGATAAGAGTTGGGTTAGGACTGAGGTTTATGGTTATGGATAAAGCACGGTTACGGTCGGGTTAGTGTTAACCATCGGTTAGGTAAGACTTTTTGAATTAGGGTTATGTTGATTACAGTTAGATTTGGGCGTAGAGTTAGAGTTTAGAATTAGGTTAGGGTGTGACTATGCTTAACATTAGGGCTGGAAACTTAGGCCTTTAGGGGTATTTAAAATGCCTCATGTAGAAAGCCTTATCGAAAGCGACATAAAATACGGTTATGTGTATGAACATATTCTTGCCTCTTTAAAAGATAACCAACGGTTCATTTTGAATGATGTTTGGGTTCAAGAGAGCCCTGCTTGGCGGACCCTTATAAGATATAATTCTCACTGGTATAAATGAATATTAAACAGCGTTTTAATATCAACGTCACAATGAACTTCTTCCGCCATCTGTCTCTTGGAAAAAATACGTTGTTTGGTGACAAAAAATGCCGTTTTATTTGGCCCTTGCAATGATGATCATCCGAGTGGTATGAGCTTTTGAATTTTATAACTACCAAGGAATATCCAATGGTATCCTTGGTTATAACATATTGCGAAAGACTATTTTTGCATAACATGCTACAACGCGTTCAAGGAACTTTTCATTCTTGTGCAGCATAAAATATAGATGAAACCCGCCGATTACCTAAAAGTGAACAAAATTGGCTGGAAGGATTGATTGCGACTTATTTCATCTCAAAAAAAGCTTCTACATACAACCAAGAAGCTTCACATGAACAAACAAATATTAATTTTGCAGAGTAATAGATGAATCTGTACATGATGGCAGTCTTGATTCTCCTACTGCGTTAGGATTATGGTGAAAATCGATCGGCGATCCATCTCCAAATTAATAACACTAATTTGTGGACACGTGTAAGAATCGAGTACATAATAGCAATAATAAAAAAAACAAATTGTGTCATCATTTATGCCAAATATCATTGGTAACAGTGGGTGCCATAACGATGTGTACACGCACTCTGATACCTTATCTACTGTGTTGTGGGATGTGGTAAAATGCATTTAAATCCTTTTATCTCCAATATAAAATGGGCACTTTAAGCTCTCAAAGGGTTTCCGTGCTATGTTGTTTATTGCCTGATCTAATTGGACAATGTTAGGCTACGTGCTAACTATAGAAAAAATAATAATTTGGCTTTTGCCTTGGACAAAGTTAGTTTTAACCAAGAAAATGTTGTAAATGAGAAAAAATTAGCCAATTTGATATCTTAACATGACATTAGCTTATTGTTAGGTATTTGGATGACCATGTACGTGTAGATGGAAAATTTTGACTGAGAATTACAAAGCTATACTGACCTTTTGGCATTTTGAGATATGGGCTTTAAATTCACAAAACATTTTGTTTTGAGTCAGTAAAATTACGAAATATCATTTTCCCCCACCCTATTTTATACTTTCTTCTTTTCTTCTTCAACTTATGACGTCATTTTGCGAATGTTTGTACTCAATCGATACCATATAAATGAGTAACTCTAAGCTATTTGCGTGGTCCCTATTTTATTAGGAATTAGATTTAATTTAAGCCACTCACATTTTTAACGATTTCCTTTTTTAACCTGAAATAACAATATAAGTGTACATATTTGGTGACCATTCCCTTAAATATTGGACATGCCCTAACTTAACTGTGGCCTGCAGTAAGCTATTGTGCCTGAGGTATGCAGTACACTGTAGGCAATGTGTACTGAGGTATGCGGATGCATAATGAGATATGGTACACTGTGTGAGGAATGTAGGGGACAATGACAGGGAAGTGTAGCCCTGTGTTGAGTAGATAATCCCCCTATCGGGATTAGTGCTTGTGTAGAGTGACTGGAGTTCAGTTGCAGAGCTCTATTTTAGGCATCAAGGGGAAAAAATCTCGCCCATTTTGCATCTGCAAAAATGTATGTGAAATTTGTAGGGTGGTGTTTATGCGATACTTGGGGTATGGCTAGAATACAAACCAAAACTTATGCCAGGACAGCATCCAGGGGACTTGCTGCGCATTCTTCAGAAAGCATATTCAGGTTCCTGCTTATGCGATCAGAGCAATCTAGACTATGCTTCAGGTTTGACGTTTTGGCTAACAGGCTTTCCAGTGAAAAACTCAGCCATCTTAGTTTTGCCACCGCATGTAGGATTCCATCCACTCAAGTGTCTCCTAATAGACATAGCTTGTGTAGTAATTTAGTTAATTTTGTAAATATGTAATTATACTTTTTAAACAGAAGTTAGTATTTTCTTGGGTATGGAATCAAGAAAATTGATTGAATATGGTTCAAAAAGATAGTTAATGGAAAGTATGGTGAGATAGAAACACTTGAATTTCACATGAATAATTGGAAATTACTTTGGAAAGAAAGTGAAGTGATGAATTATTTTTGGAATATGAATTACAAGATTTGTTTGTCAATACTCAAGATTGAGATAAAGTCATATATTTGTCTGTCAATCTCAGTGGAAGATTAATGGTTTTTATTACAATACAACCATTCATGTATCATAGGGAATTTGGATGATTGAGGATAGGATTAGCTGCCGTGAAATTATAAAGGTCGGATTTAGAAAATTCAACATAATTGTTAATTTCCCAAATTCCAGTTGAACTGAAAATTCCCCGTAAAGCGGTATAAATCTATTTCTACAGCGTACTGGTTGGGGTTTCCATGTGTTGAAAAGTCACATCTGTATCCAGTTCCAACTACAAGGTTATACTACTAGAGTGGTGTTCCGGCTTCGGACAAGGGCGTCCGCCGACGTATAATGGTTCTACTTTGGACTGAATTCTCATATTAAGACAAAATGGACGACTAACTGCAAATTCATATCATTTTACGAGGCACTCTGCGGTTAGTGTTTTGGAGTATCTTGGAATTTGTTTAAATTTTGTTGTTCGAGGGCACATGTCTCGGCCCACTGTATTCAGAGGTTGCGATGTACTACAACGGGGGTTTGTAACTTTGTAACTCTGTATACAGTGTCTGCCCCATCTGCCCTCCTCATAAGCATTGTTATTTAGGTATGTTGATATGAATTCCAACAATTGAGCTCATTACATTATTTTGATTAAAATATTATGAGTTGTATGGAATTTATCTGTGGTCCAGGTCCATGATAACAGCTATCTGATATCAGAAGTAATTAACCTTGGTATAGTTAGTGCTCATTTTAGTTACCCGTGACAATTATGGGGGCTCGTCCGGGAATGAGTATTTAAAAATATGAAAGTAATTGAGGCCAAGTTGAATGTCCTGTTGGTCGTGGACTTGATTAGATAAATTCAACTTGCAAACATGTTGGAAAAACTCTATTGGTGATTATTTACCCTATTTGGTATACAGGTCAGCCTATACATGTAGCCTATACTAGTCTAGATTGCTCTGTTTGCTTGCGTTGGTCGTTTGTCCAGTACTTCTTGCGGTGTTGTGCGTTTGAATTGAATACTTTCAGAGATTAGTAGGGATCTTGATAAAATAGTGCAATTAGGCGAAAAACTAGGATTACTGGTGATGAATTGAAAGGTTTCATCAAAACCCACAACAGGGTATTGCAAGAAGCGAGGCGTGCTAACCACGGCAACATGCAAAAAGAGCAGCTTGCTATGAAATTCACAAATTAGAGGAGTCTAAGAAAGAAAATGTTTCCAAAGCCACGCCTAGCGCTGAAGTTGTCAAGGCTAAAGCACCTGTGCCCAAATTGCCCGAATTTAAGGAAGAAAAAGATGACATTGACGCGTATCTACAACGTTTTGAACGGTATGCGGAATCCAACAAGTGGAAAAAAGAGGATTGGGGTCTCAATTTGAGTTCTTTATTACATGGGAAGGGTTTGGATACTTACGCTAGACTCTCACCAGAAGCAGCAAATGACTATGATAGACTTAAACTAGAGTTGCTCAAAGCTTACCAATTGTCAGAAGAGGGTTTTCGAAATAAGTTCAGATTTGCTAGGCCAGGACACGGAGAGACTGCTCCTCAATTTGCATCAAGGCTACGGAATTATCTTGATCGGTGGGTAGATTTGTCATCTGCTACAAAATCGTATGGAGGTGTTGTAGACTTGTTGATGAGGGAGCAATTTCTCAGTGTATGCAACAAAGATATGACTTTGTTCATTAAAGGGCAGAAGCCTAAAACTATGGCTGATATGACAAAGTTAGCTGAACAATATGTTGAAGCCAGAGGTAGTTGGGTAACCAAAGATACATCAGGTGGCAAGCCAAATACTTCAGGTCAAGCATATACTGGTAAAAAGTCTAACACTTCCCATTCCAATCATGGTACTAACACAACTTACAATAGTAGTGATACCGGTGCAAAGCCAAAGCGTCGTTGCTTTATTTGTGGGAATACTTCACATATTGCTAGAGATTGCAATAACCGTCCTAAAGTTTTGAAAGCAGCTAGTCTAGGTTTATGCGAGTCAAAGCAATCTATGCGCAAGAGTCAAGGTAACAAAGGTAGTTCAGAAAAGTCTGAGAAAAAAGCTGATCAATCTCCTGTAGAGAGCAAAGTGTGCACTGCTTGTACTTGTGAATCATGTGCTAGTGCTAGATACAAGACGTTAACTCAAGCTTGTTTAGTAGTTACCAAAGACTCTGGCTGTGATTGTTTGGACTCCAATCAGGGTTATGTCACAATGTCATGTGGTCATAAACTTCCAGTAGCTAGTGCTGCATGTAGTTCAGAGTGTGTTAAAAAGATGCCAGTTGTCCAAGGTTACATTGAAAATAGTGAGGTAAAAACATTGAGAGATTCTGGTTGTGGAGGAGTAGCTGTTCGTAGGAGTCTCGTTCCAAAAGAAAAGTTCACTGGTAGGTCTGATACTTGTTTCTTGATAGATGGTACAGTTAGGAAGTTTGAAGTCGCTCGAATTGCAGTAGACACGCCTTACTTTACTGGTGAAGTGAATGCTTTGGTAATGGATAGGCCTGTATACGATTTGATACTTGGTAATATTTCTGGCGTGCGTGAACCATCTGATCCTGATCCTAATTGGAGACCTAGAGGTGAGCCGCATAGTTCTGAAGAGAATTGTGTCACTGATGTTTTAGGTGTAGTTCAGACAAGGGCTCAAAAGAAGGCAAGTGAAAAGACGTTGAAGGCATTGAAGGTTCCTAAGGACGTTACTGAGATTGTTACTGCAGGGGAGTTCAAAAAGGCTCAAAAGGAAGATCCTACATTGAGTAAGATTCATGAATTGGCAGAATCTGATGTAGGAAAGGTGACTCGTGGGGGTGTGTCAAGGTTTTTGTATAGAAATGGCTTATTGTTTCGTGAATACCAGTCCCCTTCTGTGAACTTTGGTGAGAAAGTGAATCAAGTTGTAGTCCCACAGAATTATAGAATCCAAGTGATGAAATTGGCTCATGAAGCTCTTTTAGGTGGTCATTCAGGAGTAAATAGGACTTCTCAGAAAATCCTTTGTCATTTCTTTTGGCCTGGTGCCCAAGCTGATGTTGGAAGATTCTGTAGATCATGTGATATTTGCCAACGTACGCTTCCCAAGGGTCGTGTAACTAAAGTTCCCCTTGGTAGTATGCCGCTGATTGATGTTCCATTCAGTCGCATTGCAATGGATATTGTTGGTCCGATTCATCCTCCATCTGAACGTGGTCATAGGTATATATTGACTGTTGTGGACTATGCGACACGATATCCCGAGGCAGTTGCTATTCGTAACATTGATACCATCTCTGTAGCAGAAGCTTTGATGGATATTTATTCTAGGGTTGGCTTTCCAAATGAAGTGTTGTCTGACCAGGGTGCACAATTTACTTCAAAAGTAATGGCCGAAGTCAACAGACTACTTTCTATTAAACCACTGACTACTACAGCATGGCATCCTATGTGTAATGGGCTCTGCGAACGTTTTAACGCAACACTGAAGTCATCCCTGAAAAAGATGTGCGAGGAACGCCCAAAGGACTGGGATAGGTATATCAACGCATTGTTGTTCGCATATAGGGAAGCGCCTCAGTCTAGCACTGGTTTTTCCCCATTTGATCTTCTTTATGGTCGTTCTGTACGTGGGCCTATTGCTATTCTGAAAGAACTGTGGACCGGCAAGGTAGATGAACCTGAAACCAAGACAACATTCCAGTATGTGTTGGATTTGCAGGATAGGCTTGAAGAAACCTGCAACCTTGCTCGAGAAGAACTCAAGAAGTCTCAGAAGAGGTACAAGGCTTACTACAATAGAAAGGCAAAAGCAAGGAAATTTGTGGTAGGAGATGAGGTGTTATTGCTACTTCCGACAGACAATAACAAATTGCTGATGTCTTGGAAGGGTCCTTTTCAAGTTGTAGAGAAGGTTGGTACTTTAGATTACAAGATTGATCTGGGAAATAAAGTGAAGACCTTCCATGCAAATCTTCTTAAGAAGTACTACCGTAGAGATGAACAACAAACTGACGTTGCCGCTGGAATATTTCAACTTGCTTGCACTGCCGTGATTGAAAGTGAAGTGGTCGATTCTAGGGAGACTACTGATGTGCCTATGTCAAATGAGCATCTACTACAAATCCCTTCTCATCATGCAGAAGAAAATATTGCCGAGTACATGTCAATCCAGATTTGACCAAGAGCAGTACTAATAAGTGAAGAGCCCGTGTTTTAGGTAATTACTCAAGTGTCCTGACGGATTTACCTGGTAGTACTCATTTGGGGTGTCAGACGAATCAAATTAACTGACGATACTCCCTTTTTCGTAGCAACCCGTAATGCCATCCCACATGCTTTACGGGAAACCATAAGAGGGATGAGATTAGGTGATGTACGGATCTTGGTGTAATAGACCCATCTGATAGCCCGATATGCATCTTCCACTGGTGGTTTGTGTTGACGAATAGCTGACGGGGTAGAAACCGCGTGTGCGTGACACTCGAAAAGTTAACGCTGTCACTGTTTTTTGATGCAGAACGCCCATACCTCACCACAAGAAATCTTCGATAATTTGGGAAACGCACAGTATTTTTCCAAACTCGACCTTAGTAAAGGTTACTGGCAGTTGCCACTCACAAGAATGCAAAGAAGTACACAGCATTTCTGAGTCCGTGATGATGGGTTTTGTTCCAATTTCGGAGATGCCGTTTTGGTCTTGTCATTCTGCTGCAACTTTTACCATAATCATGAGAAAACTGCTCAAGGATTTTGACGAAGTTGACAATTACATAGATGATTCGTTGTACATCACCACATGGGAAAGCACTTGAGAGAGCTGAATCAACGTAATGATACGGTAGAAACGCCCACTTGACGCAAAGCCTTCAAAGTGTTTCTTTTGGTTTAACGTATTGATTTTCTTGGGTAAATGTTGTGCGTTAGAGGTTTCATACAACCTGTCCCTGACAAACTTGAGACTATAAAGAATCCCACGGCCAGTGACAAAAACTCAATTTGAAATCGTTTTTGGGCTTAGCTGGATTCTACAGACAGTACATCCCAAACTTTGGTGCTGTTGCCAGCTCCGTTGACCGACAAAAACAAAATCTTGGGTAAACCAACAAAATTAAGTGGAGTGCAAATCAGGAGGGCAAGCTTTCAGTCACTAAGAGCAATGTTGGGAAAATCGCCGATTCTGCACCTACCGGATTTTTGCTCGCAAGTTTATCCTTTACGGGCACTGTGCAAGTGGAGATTGCTATGTGGCAGTTTGTTTCAGGAGTTTTGATGTGTAATCAATTTCATTGTATTCTTAGCAAGACTCGACAAGTCTCAAAAGAGATATGGCAGTGATGGAGAAGAATTTGGCTGTATGTGGGCAATTCTCAAACTTGAAGCGTAATCTGTACGGACGAGATTTGTTTTGGAGACTGATCACAAAACAACCTTTGCTATGTACATGACCCCCCAAAGTTGCAAATGGTCCCGAATAGTTGCGTTGTGCGTTGTTCTCAAGAGGCCGTACCGTTTTCGCATTGAGGCCCATTAAGGAAAGTATAACATCGGAGCATGATTACATGAGCAGATTGTTTTTGGATGATAGAGACAATGTTAATTTTTCTCTATTTGCTTTTGTGCAGCCATTATATTATTTTAATAGGCAATGTAATTTGGACTTTTAAGGATTCTTTTTTATGTTTAATCTTGGGAGGAATGTACAGTCATTTATTTTCAGTGGCATAGTCTTTGATAAATTGTAGCACAATTAAGTTTTAGGGGGGACATAAGTGTCATATAAGTTTTTGTGCACCATTCCTTAAAAGTAAATTGGACAGTTCCTAACTTAACTGTGGCCTGCAGTAAGCTATTGTGCCTAAGGTATGCAGTACACTGTTAGGCAATGTGTACGGATGTATGCTGTATGCATAATGCCTATAATGGTACACTGTGTGAGGAATGTAGGGACAATGAACAGGGAGTGTAGCTCTTTTGTTGAGTGATCAACCCTATAGGGATAGTGGCTTGTTGTAGGAAAGTTGAACTGGAGTTCAGTGCAGATCCTATTTAAACATCAGGGAAAACATCTCGGCCCATTTTTGCCTCTGCAAAATGTATGTGAAATTTGTAGGGTGTGGTTCCTTTCTGATACCGGTATGGTAGCATATAACCAAACTTAGCCAGGGAAAGCATCCACTGGGACGTGCTGCGCATTTCTTCTCAGAAAGCTAACTTCAGGTCCTTCTAGCGCTCAGAGCAATCTAGAACCATGGCTTCATGTTTGATGACGTTTGGCTACAGCTTTCCATAAAACACGCCCATCTTAGTTTTCCACACCGAATGTATATTCCATCCACTCACTTCGCTAATGACATAGCTTGTGTAAGTAATTTAGTTAATTTATAATATGTAAATTATACTTTTTAAACAGAAGTTATATATTTACTTTGTTTTGGAAATAAGAAAATTGATTGAAATGGTCAAAAAGAATAGTTTATGAAAGCATGTGGAGATGAAAACACTTGACGTTTCACAGGAATAATTGGAAAAATTATGTTGGAAAGACAGTGAATGATGAATTCTTTTTGAAATATGAAGTACAGATTTGTTTGTCAATACTCAAGATTGAGATAACCAAATCTATGTCTGTCAATCTCAGTGGAAGATTAAATTGGTTTTATTACAATAAATTCATTGTTATAATCGGAATTGGATGATTTGAGGATTATGAGCTGCGGAAATCTAGTAAAGTCGTTTTAGAAACATGCAAACCAACTTGTAATTTCCCAATTCCAGTATGAACTGAAATTTAGTAAAGGGTATCATAAGTCTTTTATACACTAACGTTGTGGGTTTCCAATGTGTTGAAAAGTCAATCTGTATCAGTCCAACTCAAGTTTTACTACTAGACTGTGGTGTTTCCGGCTTCGACAAGGGCGTCGCCGACGTATAACTGGTTCTACTTTGGACTGAATTCCCACATTAAGAACAACATGGACTGATCAACTGGCACTTTTCATATCCTTTACCGATGGCACTGGTTTTTTTTTAACTCTTTTGCATTTTGTTTTAATTTTGTTGTCGAGGGCACATGTTCTCGGACCACTGTGTTCAAGTTGCAGATGTACCAACAGGGTTTAACTTTATAACTCTGTATACAACAGTGTCTGACCCATCTGTCCTCCTCATAATAAGCATTGTTTTTATTATGTTATTTTGATATGAATTCCCAACATTGTAGCTCATTACCTTAATTTTGATTAAATATAGTTTACGAGTTCCGTATGAATTTATCTGTGGTCCAGGTCCATGATAACAGCTATCTGTTATCAGAAGTTCTACCTTGGTATAGCTATTGCCATTTTAGTTACCCGGGACAATTTATGTTAATTTGAAATAAAATCAGCTGACTTAATGACAGGGAACATCAAGACCTTACGAAGATGTAACATAATTAATGTTATACTCTTTTACTTTTTTATATAATAAAATAGCATCTTAACAGCCTGTCGACGATCGATTTACT
The DNA here is from genome assembly GCA_023653785.1 of Ophioderma brevispina. Classification (NCBI taxonomy): domain Eukaryota; kingdom Metazoa; phylum Echinodermata; class Ophiuroidea; order Amphilepidida; family Ophiodermatidae; genus Ophioderma; species Ophioderma brevispina. Next base: position 17,072 of record JAMKCH010002145.1, on the reverse strand, counting down.
TAATTATCAGAGTTCAGTAAATTATTACTTACTTGTTGTAAAACTTGGCCAAATAATTAATGTTCTGATTTCAACTAAATGAAACACCATTATTTGGAATTGTATCATGCTTTTACATGTAACTTATTTGTTCACACACATATAGCAAATAGTGCAAATTAAGTCTAGTAGGTTTATCCATTATTTATGGCCTTGTAATGTAAACTATTGTTACTGTAACACTAAAACTCATTCCTCATCTTTCATTCTCACGACTGACGCGTCAAAGAGCGGGTGGGGAGCCACGTAGGGAGACATTCGCCTCTCAGGGCCTTGGACAAGGAAGTTGACCCAGCATCACATCAACCACGTTGGAGCTGTGGCCGTTTCATCTGCGCTGAGACAGACTCTCATCTGGTCAAGGTAATTCCCATCCTATTCCAGTGCGACAACATGTCGGTCGGCTCTTCCACATAAACAAAGCATGGAGGAACCAGGAGTCGCACCCCTTTGCCTACAGTCAGTCAAAGTCCTGGAGTGGTTCTCCTTCATCGGATCCCCCTGGACAGCCTGGTCCACCTTCCCGGGGAAGACACAACCCTGGGCAGATGCCCTATCGAGGAAACATCCGGAAGTCGGGTGGGCCATCGAGTGTCCGGGGGTCGTCGGTGGAGTGGCACTCACACCCATAATATGCATAATATTTTCAACAGCTGAAACAACCCCCCCACGTGGACCTGTTCGCAACCCGCCTCAACGCCACGCCCGACATACTGCCTGGCCAGGGACCCAGCGCCCCTTCACCAGGACGCCAGGACAATGGAGTGGGACGGGAGTCACCGTTAACGCCTTCCCTCCGATCGCGCTAGTTCCTCGAGTTCTCAAGTTCACCAGACAAGCAACTGCCGCATGATTCTGTGTTGTGTGCCCGAAGTGGCCTCGGCAACCGTGGTTGCCAAGACTCCTGTCGCTGCATTACGCCAACCCGTTGACTCTTCAAATGAGGAAGGACCTGATCAGGCTCCGGGGCTCTTCCTTCCGATGGAGACTCTGAAGGCGATTCAACCTGACTGCATGGACAATTTCATCCAAAGAGTCCTACAGAGCAGCAGGGCTTTCGCTCCAAGCTGCCCGTCTGGAGGGAGAGGCAAGGAGACCTACAACAAGGCAGACTTATAATTCCCGAATGTCAAGTACCGGAACTGTGCAGGGATTCACCAAGTGGACCCTCTGCGAGCAACTTCAAATGAGGTGGGAGGTACTTCCTGATGCAGGTGTTCGGAGATGGAGCACAAACCCACGCACAGTCAAGAGTTGCCGCACGGCAGTAGGAGCCATTCATTTGGGGTTTGGCGGAGGCAGCACCGTGTCTAACTCGCCAGCGCTTAATGACCTCATCAAGGAATGCTACATCGACGGCCGCGCGAACGCTCTCTTCTGGTACCCGCATGGGACCTGCCAACAATCCTCCAGCCAGCATCTCACAGTCCTCCTTATTGAGCATCTGCACTAGGTCCTCCCTATGAGCATCTTCACTAGGCGTCTCTAGCAGGACACACAAGAAGACACTCTTCCTTGTCGCCCAGCATCAGGCAGGAGAGTATCGGCTATCCATGCTTCTGTCTATAGCAGATAATAACCTCACTTCACAGGAACGCCGCTGCCTTCTCCCCGATCAGGTTACCTGGCCAAGACTCAATCTCTCAGCTTCCACTCCACTGGCCGATATCTCCAGATCGCCGACAAGCTTCAGGTTCCAGCGTGATGAAGGACCATGGTGGTCCAGTTAGAGCATTGAAATTGTTACCTCAGCAAGACTCATCCCTATAGGAGGGCTCAGACCAGCTTTTCCTCAAACTCGAAGCCGTTTCGCCGGCCTCCAAGACGACATTAGCCAGATGGATCGGGACAGTCATAAAAGGCGAGCCAGCCAGTACGGAGGTTCGTCTGACTGGGACGCACATAGGAGCTCCGACGTAAGATCTCAGGCGGTTGCTTGGGCCTCCTACCGGGAGCTGCTATCAAGATGTCAGGACGCTATGGGATGGCTTGTCCTTCTGCATTCCAACAAGTTATCTACGATTTGATGTCCGAGTACGCATCGGTTCGACGGCACTAGGATCCTATCATCAGCTTCCTCGTCACCACAGGCAAGCCTCCAAATCCTCAAGTCGCACAGCTCCAGCAAGCACTTTACCCATGAAGTCGCGTAAGTGCAGCATTCTATTTATGGTTTGTTCAACCTTCTTCCGGCGAGACCATATCACCATAGATCCGCTTGCCTGATTTTGTTTTTTTTTCGGCCCGAGCACTCTGGTATCAGGGTTTGACTCTACCAGTTGCAATCTGTGGCATAAGTCAGGCGTGAATGGGAACGTACTAGGAGATGTAGTGATTCCCATCTCACGGGGGAGAGTCATATACCCTAATCTCCGCATATACTTACCATTCAAGCATGACGCCCCCCCCCCCCCCAGGACGGGGCTCAAGTGTTCGATCTCCCGCCAGTGGAGTCAAGCCGGTGGAAAGAGCATACAAAATGATCAGAAGTCAGTGTGTTTCTAGATCATCGCCCCCGATGCGTGAGCAGTCCAGGGGTCGTCGAATTTCCGTGGGTAACTCTTGGTGTCCTACAGATCACTGAAATTAGGAACACAAAGACAAAGCCTTGGAATATGTATTTGTAAAGACCTTTTATCAAAAATCAGATTTTAGAATAATTGATTAGAAACGAGTCAGTGAATGCAAGGGATTTAGCAAAATCAAAATAAATGCTGTTGAGAGTCCAATATGGGTTTCTGTTACATGGGAAAAAAACTATGTAGCTTTATTTTAATTAAAAAGTGACAGATTATATTTTAGGTCAGTCAAAACAGTTTAACATTGTTGATGATTTGTGTGCTTACTTAAACATTTTGTAAATCATTGGTTCAAATATAGTGTTATGTTGAGAAGGGAAAATGACCTAAATGCTATGGAAAGCTCTATTTCATTTGTTTTTACTACATTAATTGTAATTATTGACTTAAAATATAGCCCAAATTGCTAAAACTGATTTTAATCTTAAAACAACATGTCTTCTAGTAACAAATACAGTGTTCGAATCAGAAATCCAATTTTCGGGCCAAAATCACTATGTGAATGTTCATTCGATGATACAGCCAATCATTGTAACATATCTAGATTGCCCCTTTAAAGGTAACACTACGTAATTTCTACTTAAAGTAAAACGCATTCACACTTTAGGTCAAAACAGAACTGTGTTAATGTGTGTTTGGCTTGTGCTTACTTAAAACATGTTTGTGCACAAAGTTCAAATAATAAACAATATTTTGAGAAAAAATGACCTTAAATGATCTGGGAATGCTTTATTTCTTTATTTTAATTATCTTTAATTTGGTATAAAGACGTAAATATAGTCCAAACTTACTTAAAAGTGGTTATTTTCTGAGTAAAGCTGTTTGAAGATATCAAATACATCAAAATCTCAAAAAATCATATTTTGGCCAAAAATTATCTTTTTTGGCCCAAAAAAAGGCCAGAAAATAAATTTGTACTTTGGGCAACAACTCTGACGCGAAATTATTTATACCATGATGGCAGTTGATTGACATGGTGCCAGCTTGTAACAAAAAATGGCCACATCAATTTTTTCTTGAACACATTTATGATACTTGGCTGTCTGTCTGTAGGCCATGTCAGATACAACCAGCCTTTGATGTTCACTTTATACCAAACGTGACGTGATATTGTCTTTTTAGTAATTGGTCCAAATAGCAATTCCCATTTCAAATGGCCAGGCTCCGAAAATCAAAAGTTACAAAAAGTTGCTTGAAAACACTCTCGTTCGAGGATAGCCTTTTTGATCCATGTTTTGGCTCACTTTTTATGTTTTAGGTATTTTGATTCAGTCTAATATTAATATAACAACATGTGTTTTAGGCTGATGGTTTATCAGGTTAATGTATATGAATATTTATGTATTGTTGTAGTTGTTATTGTATTCGAGGTTCATTGATTACTTAAATTGTGAAAGCCGCTGTATTAGACTTCAAGGGGGTTTAAAGTTTCTAAAAAAACCTTCACCCACCATTGAGCAAAAAATAAAATTAACACGCTTTCCAGTAATTAAAGAATAACCCCACACTCATAAAAAAAATAAAGAGGGTAAAAAAAATCACCCTGTGGAAACACAGAGAAAAGAAAAAAGCCCTGCTACTTACGTTGTAAAATACTCCACACCCCTAACTTTGCACATTAAGTAATCCAGACATGATTTACGTGTTGGGCTTCTCCTGGATTGAGAAATGATGACACAACATTTTGCATTGACGTTGCGACGCATCTTGAACTACCTTTATACGCTGCTGAACGCTCGTGCGCCAGCTTTGTTTTAATACCCATCCAACTCTATTTCCGGAACCCAAGGCAGGGACTCCACTCCGTGATTTTGAAAGTTGCAATAAAATGGCATTAGGTAGTTAAGGGGATATAAATACCTGTAAATAATAAAAATAATAAAAATAACACAATGTATTGTGAAACAACAACTTAAGCAATATTAGCACATTTCTGAGAAGCGCCCCCATTTTTCAAAAAAAAAAGATTTTTCCACGGTTCATTGGTAACTGGCTAGTAAACTATACCTGTTAATGGTTAAGCTCTACAATGTCTATGTGTCGCACACGATGGAATTTTGTAACTAGAATAGATATCGGGATCCCGATAATAATTCACGCTGTTGGAAACGGCCTTTCAATATGAATGCCGGGGAATAGCGCCATGTCGTATCTACGCTCATCTATTCGTTGGCTTTATTGTGCAGACAGTCAAGTTAGTGGTCTTTTCTTGAGGTGGCACATTTCATCATGGACGGAGATAAACTTAGCATTTCCAGCCTTTGCGTTAATTACAATCAGGATCCCAATTCTAATTACAAAAATCACCCATTTTATGATAAAGACGCATTGTTTGAGCATTCTCGTTTGCAGTTGTAGTTTTTATTAATTACCAACATAGCTGTCCAAAAATATCAATTTTGAAAATTGGGGGCGATCTTCAAAAAAAAATGTGCTCAAAATTTGCTTTTAATATAGCTTTGTTTATGATTCTAATAATTCTTTTTTTTTCCCCTTTTTTTCCCGACAGATTTCAAGTTGGACTCATTTATTCTTAACACATCTAGTACGACTTGATATACAGAGATCTTATCCGCGTAGAAAACCTATTTTTTTATTATCCTATCCCAAACGAAACTTTTCTATGGTTGGAAGACCTTTGTTTACTGCACTGGGCAACAGGACACAAAGTTACCCTACAGTTGGTTACTTACCACCTGGAAATCAGGCTTTCCTTCCTTCTAATACATACTTAAATGCATATTTCCATACACATTTTTAAAATATTCCAATATTGAATTTTACTTTAGACGTTCAGAATGCATTGGATATATAATGTTTTCAAGGTCAACAAGGTCAACATGAGCAGAACTAACTGTTATTTTGACATCCGGAAGGTAAGTAACGACTCTTTATCTTTCTTTTGATACAGGGGCGTAGCTAGTAGAGGAGCCTTTGTTTTATGCACACACCCAATGAAGAAAGTTTTTCGTTAAAATCAAACGTTTATTGGTCAGTTGGAAACTTTTTCTAAACTGTGCATTTTCCTTCAAAACTTTGTAATCGAATGCCAGTTCATGGTGCCATTTAAGCTATGTAGTAGAGCGTAATATGCACATGTCGTAACAACCTTGAAAAAATTCTAATAAAAGGACTCTCTGTATATTCTGGTAGGCCTATATAGAATAATTACCAAAAAATTTGTCCCGCCTTCTAGTTGCTGCGTTGGTCAGAATTCAAGGTCGAAAGTCAACGACCTTTATACACCCTGATGATGGGTTATAACTGGCTCCTCCCAAAAAAAAGTGTGCCTAGAAGCAAACAGATGGTGTCTATACCCATATTTTGGGGGGTAAATAAACACAATAAAAAACAATCTTGGAGGCTTACAAATGACGGTCATCTTTATCCTTTCAACAAGAAAGTACTTTTACTACAAATCTTTTTGCCACGTTTTCTCAACATAAATAAGCCATTCTTCGTCTGTACCATTATCCAATAAACCAAAACATTACCATAATCGCTAATGAAAACAGCCAAAATACTATTTGTTTCCTCGCCTCAGTTGCTGCGTTGGTCGATATTCAAGGGTCAGAAGTTCGATGACATTTATAAGGCATGTGAGGTGTCATAAGCCAATTGGCCTAGAATCAAAAAGGTGTGTCTATAGCCATGTTTTGGGGTCAATAAAAACAATAAACATATTTTTTTAGCTTACAAATGCAGCTAATCATTGCTTTTTCAGCATAGCAAGCACTTTTAAAATATCCGAATTTTTTTGCAAGTTTTTTTCTCACGATACTTAAGCCAATTCGCCAGTCTGTACAAAATATAAAACAACAATATTTGACCTTAATATATAGTAAGTGAAAGCCTGGCAATATTATTGTCAAAGCAGTGAATACTGTTCTTGAACAGATCCTCGAACTGATTGAGTCATGTGTTGATTTAATAGTGTGTACTAGTGAGACCCTTTTTGCATAAATATTTCATTTGGGTACTATTAAAAACCCCAATACCACTGCTAAATGAGCTAACTCCCAAAATAGTCGGGGACATGGCACGGCATCAAATATATTACGGACCACATCAAGCGGCGCTGTGAATTCGCCCTTCGCAAAATGTTCTCTAAAAAAAAAAGCAAACAAAAACAAACAAAAAAAAAAAAAACCTTCCAACGACCTGGCAGGGGAGAATGAGAATAACAATTGCTGGAGCGCCATAAGGTAGTGGGAAGGTAAGTATCATATCAAGTTGTATCGCCCTCTCAATCCTGAGAGGGAAATACACTTTCTTGTACTAGTTGCTAGCTCCTTCCACCGCCTTTTGCACAGTTTTTGCACAGCATGGCTTAATCGGTGCGGAAGAAGGTTCGCAGAAGGTATGGCAAACGCCTAATCGAAAGCCATAAAGGCCATAAACGTATTGCCGCAACGCGTTGCGAAATTCGGCAACGCGTTGGAGAAAGTACAAACGCGTTGCGGGTCGTCGGCCAATTAGAATGACGAATTTCTGGGACGTATTCAAAAAATTAGACCCACAAACGCGTTGCAAAGTATCTAGCAACGCGTTATGCGAAACTCACGACGCGTTGCACGCCTTCACAACGCGTTGGACTTCACAACGCGTTGCGACCTTCACAAACGCGTGCGAAGGTTACCCAAGCCATAAAGGTCATAATAATGCCGCAAAAACCGTCGTTGTGAGAAAGTAGCAACGCGTTGCGACATTTTGGGCAACGCGTTGCTGCTTCGGCCAATCCAAAAACCATGCATTTTCTGTGACGTATTTCATTTAAAAATAGATCCCAACGCGTTGCGGCAATACGTTATGACCCTTAATGCCCTCACAAACAAGCGTTTTGCACTCCTTCACACGCGTTTGCGCGCTTACAACACGTTGTAAACTTCACACGCGTTGTGAAGGCAATAGGTCATAACGTATTGCCGCAACGCGTGGGGACGGTTTGCAACGCGTTTGTGAAGGTCGCAACGCGTTTGGTGAATTTATATTTTTTTGAAAACGAAAACGTCACAGAATTCAATTATTTTGATTGGCCGACAAATAACCGCAACGCGTTTCGAAATGTTCGCAACGCGTTGCCGAATTTCGCACAACCGCCGTTGTGACTTGCTTCACAACGCGTTGCGGCACTACGTTCTGACCCTTATGGCTTGGTGACCTTAGCAACGCTTGTGAGAAGCTGCACGCGTTGTGAAGCTCGCAAACGCGCTGTGAAGGTTTTCAACGCGTTGCAAAGTATTATCCACGCGTTGTGGGTCATTTTTGAAAACGTCACAACTGTCATGTTTTGATTGGCCGACGTCGCAAACGCGTTGCTAAACTGTCGCAACGCGTTGCTACTACTTTCCTTTCTCGCAACGCGTTGCAGCAATACGTTTGGCCTTTATGGCTTGCCATAAACGCCAACGAACCCCTGTCAAAGCCGCCACCATAGTCGCCTATTGAATGCTACTACTGGGTCAATATGCTAGGTCGATCGGCCAAGAGGGATTTGACGGCGACCCCCCTCTCTCCGGTTGATAACACATGTCATCAATTGACATGTTGGAAAGGTGGAAGTTGTAACTCCACCGACATTGTCCAAAATGTTCTGGGAAGGGGGGGGGGGGGGGGGGGGGGGGTGAAGGCCTCTTTAGAGAATGCCCATGAGTGGAATCGTGAGCTCGAACATCATGTGCCCTACAAGAATCCAAGTCAACCAATCATGGTGTTTTGTGTGCATTTTTCGGATGACTGATGGAAAGACCATGTGGCTCAATGGTGTTCCTTGGCTGCAGGCTTCTCTGAGCTGTCCGCAATCCCTGTCTGCAACTATGGTGAGACTGGTAGAAACACCGGTTTCGGGGTAAAGGAAAGAATCTGGTTTCATGCCAAAAAACCTGCATTGGAAATTACGACCTCATTGCCTCAAAGCTATGATGGCCTCGTCCGTACAAGGTATGTATATCCGAACCACCTATGGCCACAAGCCACACACAAGCCACAGCCACTAGGAAGTTCCAGAAAACTAAGCTTCCGGTTGGGTTTAAACTGTTCCGACACCAAGAGTTCCAAGACCAATGGCAAACAAGGCTACGAACCGGGGACTATCCGTAAACATACCCTTCACCAGATTGGACAAGAGGGGACTGAAAGAATCCGTCATGCCATCACCGAACCCCTTTACGGGGTCTGCTGTGGCTGTTTGGTAAAAAAGAAACCTCGGGCAGTCAGGAAACTAAGGGTAAGCCCACTCCTGAAAGACTTCCTTGAGGAAATTGCCAAACCTGGCTACGTCTCAGGAAAATTGCATGATCGAACTCTCTATCGGCCCCCCTTGCATGGTAATCCTATAATGCTCTATTGAATTTGACTGAACAGTGAGCAAGGCAGGCTGTTCAGAAAGTTCCACATCAGTGTACAGTCTGAAGAAATGCCAGACAGGTTCGGAGCATGGGTTGTGCACTCTGGACGAACGCGTCGGCTGGAGGCTCTTACCAGGTCCCCTCCTTTGGAAGATGGATATGTTCCCTTACAAGGCAGATCTAACGGCCTGGGAAACCACAAGTGCTGGGGCCATAATGGGGCTACCAGCAGGACCAGGCAGTCTCGAGATTGAGCCACTCGAGGACTTTTGGTATGGCAACTGGAGAAGCTATGATCAAGCTCGGCTATCAATCATGACCGTCGCTGTATGGGTCCCGTTTGACAGCCCGGGGATCCAGGTTCCAAGAGTTAGGCTAATATGCAAATCTGACGATCATGAGAGGCGAACAGATCCACGTATGGCCGGTCAATTAGTAAGATTGTGCGGCGCAAAACTGCAAAGTAGAGCTGCACTCCACCGACGGCCTTCTACTTTGGCTGTGTCTGGGATTAGGGACCATCCTGGGAGACTGTCCGCCAAACCATTGTCCACTCCTGAAACACGGGAAGCGATCAGTCCGATGTCCCAATCTCCGGAAAGCACCAACATAGCCGAAGAATATCCAGCATGGGCTGGGAGACTTTGATTTACACCCACTTCCTGTTATATGTCACCACTTTCATATTGTCGCAGCGGACAACAATTACCTACCCCCTGACCACGGGGAGTCAGTGCTGCAATACCAGAAAGACGGCGAACACCTCGAGGACGTTTTATGTGGTGATGCGCCACGGAGGCTGCGTCGCGCCTTCCCGAAGAGATAGGTGGAGCCCCCCCCCCAACTAAACGCACGTAGCGCATCTGTCGTCAGAGTGTTTAAACGCACTCATTGTCAGGGTGTTTGATAGTTCACAGGTAGGCTCCTGAATGGAACTACTGCCTCTATGAGTGGCAAAGTCAACAATTGAAGGTCTGAGGTAACTTCGTCTTCCTTGGGGAATGGGGGGAGGAAGGTGGGTGTGTTGACACTGCCCAATAAGTTTTTCATCGGCCAGCTAATACACAAATTTTAAACCTAATGGCTGCATCTTATATTGGGACCATCATTTGCTTCATTTTAGCGCAAACCTAACTGTCAAACGCACCTTACCTTTGGTTATAGTGGAAGACAAGACTCAGTTTTGGAGGAAGGGGATGGTGCACCTCTAAAATATATTTCTTTTCACTTCTATAAAGAAATATATTGCTTTATGCACTTAATACCTCTGTGTATTGTTACAAAACTGATTTCCTTCATAATCACCCCAGAAACCTAGCAAAATCACACATCCTGTATTTTTTAACTCAAAATAGAAAATGGCTTATTTTTAGCAACATCGGAGAAATCAGTTCCAATTAAAACATTACATGACGTCAAATGGAGGGGAACTATTGGAACGTTTTTGATATCAATGGAATGGAAAGAGGAGACTTTACCAATCCACCTGTATCAAATCAAAAGGGTCAGGTCTTTGTTAACTAAGAAATCCAAGAAGGTTTAACCAACAACTTTCTTTAAAATGTACAGGGGACGAAGTTTTAAAGTACAATTTCAGCAGATAGTGCATACTATTTTGAAACTCAAGGAAGGGTGCATTTGATCGTTATTCCTATATGCTAATTGGTTTGTTGACAAAAAAAACCTTGGTATAGACACCTCATTTGGCTTTAGACCAAAATGGTTGAGGAGTTATGCTTCCATGATATGCCTATAAAGGCTAGTGCGACCTTTGACCTGAATATCTGACCAACGCAGTTGCCAGAAGGACGGACAAAATGTTTTCAGATATTCACATATAGCCTACAAGCATATACAAGAAGTCATTATTAGACTTTTTTCAAGGTTGAATCGCATTATGGCCTCTAATATATGTGCTATATATCGTATCGTGTGTTTTATTTCGGATCTCCCAGGTATTGGTCATTGGAATTATTATTCAAGAGCGTGATGGGGCGGTTTTGCGAATAAGTAATGTCACCAATACTACCACCGCATGTTTCAGAGTTGTTTGCGACCTGGACACAATTTGAAAAACTGCCAGTTAATGAGTTCAATACCGTTAATGAAAAATGTGAGAAGCCCTATACAGATGTTAAAGCGACTCCATTCGGGTGGACTATTTTTTAACTTAGTGCAATGGAAAATGAATGGCACATTTTCCAATGGTTATTTATAAAAAACCTTTAGAAAGACCAAGAAACGTCAAGAAAAAAAGTACCTGTATATGTTGTGGCTTACAATTGGGTGGTTAAAAAATAACAAGCAAACAGGCATGCCGAGCACAGAAATTTAATGTCACTAAGGCAATTTTAATTTCTTTGTAAAAATAAATGTGATATGATATTCAACACATTGTGGCCACTTAGTCCAGGGGCTTTTTTACTTCTCTAGTCCGTGAGGGTCTTTATTGTTTCTCTTATGATACAGAACAATAGCAAAGTCCAATAATTACAGTAAAACAAGAAACGTCAATAGTGGGAAGAAATGTACCTATCAAAACCAAATTAAAGGCGATCAGCTTCACCACTAGCATATGAGAAAACAGGTTTATTCATTTGGATATTATATGAAGACACACTTCATAAATACAAGACGATTCACAATTGTCACGCTTAATTGAAATAAGGCTATTTAAAGTACACCTTATGATCATAGCACCTTAATTTTGTCCATAGTTCACCAGACACCTTGAGATAAACAACAGCTAACCAAGATATAGCTTATCTATCTGTTGTATCACAGTGCCTCACAGGCCACCGTGTTGTAAATTCCTGACATTTACAGACAGAAAAGTTAGTTTACAAAAAACATTACGACCCACTCCAGAGCAGATAAATTTCATGTCTGATCCAAGTGCACATACACCACACCTGGGGCAACAACGGCCAAAAATATAAAAAAGGCTTAAACTCCCCGAGGCAAGACAGTGGGACGAGGCCATGATGTTTTGATTCACAAAATGTTACGTTACACAAATATTAGGCACCCAAATACAACAAGTTGTTTGTTTACATACCACCTTGATGCTGTATTCTATACTGCTACACTGTTTTTACAACATAACCCTCAGGGATCCAAAAAATAAAACCCCAAAGACTGCTATGTCAGTGACCAACCAAAAAGTTTCAAAACTAAGAATCACTCGCCTCAGATTCAATCACATAACCAACAGGATCCAATGTTAATGCAGCGAGACCAATTTAAATCTAACATTGATTGGTCAAACCTCATGCCCCGAATCCAGAATGCGTGAGGACTCTAGACGACGGGGTAACACCTAACTGTAATGCAAAAACTTTCATTACGTAGAGGAAACTCGACTGTGTTTTCTTCTGTACGGTTTGCTTCTTCTTCTTCTTCCTATGTCATCATGCTAATATCTCAGGCATGGAACACCCCACATCGACCAAAAAACGGCCACAAGGACAAGCACATGCAAAGAAAACCCCCGACAAGACTCGAACTGGTCATGCGGGTCAAAGGCCACGACAGGGCCACATGGGTCAAAAGCCAACCATGCAACAAATCAGGAATAAGCTAAACCAAAACTAATGATGTCATCTTGTTTTATAGGGACCTGGCCAACAACAAAAAAAAAAGTCAATCACGAACCTGTCATATGACACATGACTCAGGGGCAGAGGTCAAAACCACCAAACCATGTTACACACCAAATCACACTCCCTTTCACGGACCACATGGCATGAACCACGCGACTCATGCATTGTGATGCAGCCCGACATCCCCCACAAAAGTCACCAAATGACATCCTGATCAAAGGCCATCTGGGGTCACCAAGGCCAAACTCCACCACTGTGTGTAAAATTCAAAACAAGGTCAAATAGAAAATCTTTTCATCCCATCCTGTAGTACTCGACGAGAGGTCAATAAAAGTCAATCACGACCCCACCATCCGACCCACGGTCCAGTTGAAAAAAGGTCAAAATACATCAAATTACGCCACACTCCAAACCACCACTTCCCCCACAGACCACATAGTATGATCACGTGACTCATGCATGTAGTGCAGACCGACATCCCCCTCAAAAACTACTTAATGGACATTTTGATCAAAGGCCATCCAGGCCGACCAGGTCGAAACTCCCCCACTGTGTGATGTAAATTCAAAACAAGGTCAAATAGAAAATCTTTTCATCCCATCCTGTAGTACTCGACGAGAGGTCAATAAAGTCAACCATGACACCATCACCCGACCCATGGCCCAGGGGTCAAAGGTCAAAATACATCAAATTACGCCACACTCCAAACCACCACTTCCCCCACAGATCACACAGCATTACCACGCGACTCACGCACGTGATGCACCCAACATCCCCACAAAAGTTACTTAATGACATCCCGCTCAAAGGGCTATCCGGGGTACCAAGGCCAAACATCCCCACTGCGTGCAAAATTCAAAACAAGGTCAAATAGAAAATCTTTTCATCCCATCCTGTAGTACTCGACGAGAGGTCAATAAAGTCAACCATGACACCATCACCCGACCCATGGCCCAGGGAATTGGTGAGTAGTCCACTTTACAATTCATGACCAAAATTTTTATAGAAGAAAATCTTAATTGCTTTTGTGTAATTTCTCAAACCAGAAGTCCAGCATTAAATTTATTAATCGCGCGTAGCGCGTAAAAAAATGGAAATTTCGTAGGTTACAGAGTATTTCTCAACGTTAAGTAGGTATCGTTGTCGCAGGAAGTGAAAACGAGCCCCTGTATCCGCCAATACTCTCTTTCTCTCTCTCTCTCCACCACTCTTTCTCCTACTTTCTCTCCCTCTCTGACTTTGGTCACAACCACAAAGGACTCTGATACTTTTATTTTTTAGGACAAGGAACCGGCCCCTCGGCGGTACTGCCTGCACAGACTACACAAATGACCACCGGACCGTGCATGCGGCGCACCTCGACATCGCCCACAAAAGTGATTTAATGAATTTTTGAGCAAAGGCCATCCGGGGTCACTAAGGTCAAACTCCCTCATGTGTGTAAAATTTAAAACAAGGTCAAATAAAAAATCCTTCTAGCCCCCATTGCAGGAGTCGATGAGAGGTCAACAAAAGTCAATCATGACCCCACCACCTGACCCATAGCCCAGGGGCCAAAGGTCAAAACACATCAAACCATGTCACACCTTCAAAATCACACTACTTCCCAGATCCACACAGGCCTAACCACGTGACTCACGGATGTGGTGCAGCCAGACCGCTCAAAACAAACACTTAATGCAATTTGATCAAGGCCACCCGGGGTCACAGGGGTCAAAAGCTCATCCTTACAAAATACGCCACTCACCGACGAAACATTGATGGTCACATTGACTCAAGCACATACGAACAGCCCGAGATCCCTCACCAAAGTTCATAGGTACGGGGTCAAAGGTCATTTAGGGGTTCATTTACCGGTCTTAGTACCGACTGCGTCCGGATCTTAACACAATATCTAGTTCTTTCTTCTTTTTCTGCCAACACGCAACAATACCAGACACGAACATTCCACATTGACCAAAACTGGCAACAAAGACAAGCACACGCACACAAACCCCGAAACGACCCGCTAGTGCCAAATGCCCGACAGGCCACAGGAAGGCCAACAACATCAAAACCATGCAAAAAACCCAGAACCAGCCCAACTCAAAAACTAATGCTGTCTTCCTGCAGGCTTCGATCAACATACAACAAAAAGTCAAATATGACTTCGTAACATGATATATCGATTTAGGGGGTCAGAGGTCCAAATACATCAAATACATCACGTTACACCTCAAATCACCACTCCCCACAGACCACACCAGCACGATACGCGCTCAAGCATATGGCGCAGCCCGACACCCTCCACAAAAGCCACCCAATGAAATCTCGATCAAAGGCCACCGGGGGCCCCAAAGTCAAAACTCCCTAATGTGTGACAACATTTAAAAAAAGGTCAAACAGAAAATCTTTTATCCAAATCTGTAGTACTTGACGAGAGGCCAATCATGACCCCACCACCCGACCCATGGCCTAGGGGTCAAAGGTCAAAATACTTCCAAATCAAGTTACACCTAAATCACCACTCTCCACAGATACACAGTATGACTCACGCGACTCATGCACGTGATGCAGCCCGCCATCCCACAAAATGTTAATTACTGAAATTCTGACCAAAGGTCATACGGGGTCATCAAGGCCAAATTCTTTACTGTGTGTAAAATCCAAACAAGGTCAAACAGAAAACCCGTCTAGCCCACCCCGTAGGATCCGAGAGCGGGCAATAAAAGCCAAACACGGACCCCTCCCCTTGCCCCACGTTTTAGGGGTCAAAGGTCAAAACCACATCAAAACCACGTTACACCCCAAGGTTTAATATTTAGCAAAAATGCTATTTATCACGAAACTGCACAGTTTGAAATAACAATTTAAGACATTTAAGTTGTGCTATCAGAATCAATTTCGACTGCGATGTAGATTGATCATTGATTGTTATTATATTATTCTAATGATTAAGTGCCATCTAACAATCTAAAAAACTAATATTATGTGCATTTTGTTCTTCCTCAGTGTTAGTATGTAATGGTATGCCCTCCTGTCGTGAATACAATGTTCAGTATATTCAATGTGTTTAAAATCGCTCACCCTACAGCAGAACGGACAAACGATTGTTATACTGTTTGTGAAATCCCAATTGGAATGGGTGAAAAGTCACGATGGATTAATAATCCGTCCTATCTTTGGCTTGCGTGGGCGGATTGTCAGCGGATTGCACAATTTATACAAAAGAGTTATTTTTGAAGAAAGCATGAAACCTTGGTACATGACTTCTATAGAATCAAGAGGTTAACAAATAGACCAAAATATTACGCCCCCTGGGGGCCGCCATAAATTGCAATTCCAAAATGGCCGCCAAAATCACAATTTTTGGAAATATATTTTAATTCTACAGCAACTAAAACCAAATTTGAGCTGTTGATTGGGCGGTTTTGTTGTTTTGTACCAGTGGCTTCATAAATTGACAGTCGTAAGGTGGCTACCATATTGAATTTCCAAGATTTGTAATTCAAAATATGATAACCATACAGATTTCTAGAAGAAGTTATGCTCGTTTGGGTCCGAACAGAAACTCTATATCACATATAAAACGTACGCTACCGTGAAAATAGTCCAACGGCAGCGTGCCTAAATTTCGGACGATTAACCGCCAACACATGGTGAATCGACATGGTGAATCGTCCTTAACCCAATTGTTTCTCCAAATTGTAAAAAATACAATATTCCCGGGAAATTTGCAGGTGGATAAACATTGTGGGGGCGTCTTAAGGTCACGCAGGGTAGGTGTGATCGTTTAGCGTATCCCCCTTCACTTTGAGAGGGAACTATACCGCGGTCTCGATAGCCACCCCCGGGGCTCCCATCTTGGAAGTGACGCGTATGTACGGCTGTAAAGACCCCTTTTCAGCTCGTTGTCACCCAAGACACACTTTTAACTTCACCCAAAGACCCCATTTTTGAACATTTTAACACTGTCACCAAAAGACCCTATTGTGGGAAAATTTTGAAAATTTTCAAAAAACAAAAAAACTCTATTTGTTAGAAAATTTTTTGAAAATTTGTAAATTTGCCCTCCGCGACTTACTTTTGCACAGTATCCCATGGTAGTCTCAGGCGCTGGAAGAAGGTAAGGAAAGGTAGTCCTCTAGAGTATCCCGTCTTCCACGGTAAACTTCTACCGGCACCACAGTGCTGCAGTTGCAACCAGCTCCCATTTCACGCGGCTGGACTATTCCATTACGGTTACACACCACGAAAACCCTTTCCCCACTTACACACAGTAGCTTGGAGCATTTATATAGCAATGGGCTCTGAAATAGAAAAAAATGTCATGAATCTAGACATTGACCTATTGCATCACATTCATTCAAAAAATAGCACTTTAAATCATTTTGAGTGGGCCATGTTGCTACTTGCTTAATACCTCCAAATTCCTGTTGGGTTGTATATAGGTACTGCTATCCAATGATATCTGTGGAAATGTCGAAGGGATATAAACATGGTTTTTTTGTACTAAGTTTAGAAAA
>JAMKCH010002144.1:0-37087 GCA_023653785.1 Ophioderma brevispina | reverse complement strand
AATATCTATGTCAATATGCTTTATAGTCCTGAAATATATAATAAATATTTATATTAATACTTAATTTCAATTTCTTGAGTGATGCCTGATCTGTTGAGGCGATCATTTATTAAAATTGATTAACCATCAATGACTAAACTTTGCTGCTAGTGTTACATACCTGGTAGAATAACGATCTTTAATGTTATATTAAAAAAAAAGTTGTACATTTGCAAAATACTTTATTTGAAATATAAAATGAGAGAGAGAAATAGAGAGCTAACGGTCTTTTGATTAAGTATCGGTTTTAATCAGGACAGCGTGGTCACGCAGCTTTGAGCTATGCATAGAGCGTTTTGCGCAAGCATTTCCTCCTTAATTACGCATGATAGATGATGGCTTAATGAAAAGAATCCCATCTGCTCCTCTTATCAGTTAAACACTCCCTGAATATCTCTTTTTACCACAAATCCTGGAATGCTTTTGTTTGAAATACCATGGAATGTATATCGTGCAATACGTATGATTGGTAAAACAATAAAATTACAATAACCGTCTGCTTAAAAGAGCCAGTAAAGTTACAGTCTTTGTCAAAGACGCCTCAACCAGTATCGCCGGATGCGCATGTCGAAGGCGAAGCCTTGGGCCAAGCAGAGCGAGGCGTCTTTACGCAAATAGGGATAGTTCTGTGCAAGCATAATGAGTCAATCAAAGTAATATGATCTAAATGATCTAAAGGTCTCATGATCTAAAGGTCCTGGGTTCGAGTCCCGCTGTGGCCAATGTGTTGTGCACTTGGGCAAGGCACTTTACCTCGCTTGCCTCTCTCCACCCAGGTGCTAAATGGGGAGCTGTTAGGAATATTGTCCATTGAGCGCCGTCCAATGGTATGAGTATGCCTTGGGCATTTGTAAAGCAGCTGACATATTCTAGTGGCAGCGGAATAAATGTAAAGCGTTTTGATACATTGTGAAAGGCGCTATATAAATGTCGACATTTTTAATATGCGGTCATCATAATGTGAGATTGTACCTAATAACTGATTGCTGGTGTCAATCCAGCAATCAGTGCTGATTATCTTTCAACTGAACCCTTTCTGTAACCACAAGATAAATACCCGACAGCAACACAAAACAATGCCGCCAGACGGTACTATCACATTCGTTTGACCGCAATGCATTTACGGAAGATTTATCCCGAAAAATAAAGAAAAACAAATCACACAAAATAAAGGAGGAAAGGCGATGTGCAAGGGACTCGCCGTGAGAGGGCGCTATACCACATCGTGTACAGGGACTGTAGAAAATACAGGAGGTGTAGGGCACGATCTGCTCGATTTGGGCATTGGGGATTTCCAAACGGTAATTTGTGGAACTAGAACTGCTACGTGCATTTACTATGGCAGTCACTCTCCCAGTGACATTACAAAATCAGCTCTTAAACCTGTTTTCAAAGGATCTCAGTAATATCATGATAATTTAAGAAAAAAATGATTGACGTCAAAATCCGTCGAGGTTAGTGGATTAACCTCCATGCAAAACAGTGCAATTTCCAATAACGGTCATTTAGATTTAAATATTCGTGACCAGGCCTAGCATTTAGTCAAGTCTGTGTGTCTGTGTGTTTTTACCAATTTAACTTATTGCGGTGCAATGAAAAACAGTATAATATTGTATTGTCATCGTTATAAGCTATTCTACCAGAACATACCCGCTTTTGTCTATTAATCTTCAAGTGATTAACCCTTGTCTACTTGAGCCTTTTTTGTAACAAAACTCCTTAAGGGGAGGGGGTTACCACCTCCCCTGTGATTTACGTTACTGAACATCCGATTCCTGTAAATTTGGTACCACAGGATAGCTTAGAGTTTCTTCTTTCCATTGGTATCAAAATATATACCAACGTTTGCATTATGGCGTCACTATGAGTATGACATCATATGTTGAGGAAAGTATGAAAATACTGAATATAGGGCGGAAAATTGATATTTCGAAATTTTAGCGACTCAAAAACATTATTATAGCAAACAAATGTTCTCTTTATATAAAACTAGTTATTTCCCAATAAGTAGAGCCAAAAAACCGCACGGACATCCATAAATTTTATAGCCAAAATTGAATTTTTCCCTATTCTACACTACATGTATGTGTCTATGGAAATTTCCGGTTTTGCTGACGTGCGAACTTTATGACGTCATTGTGACGGAATGCTAGTCATGTTGATACTTATTTTGGTATTAATAGAAAGAAGAGGATCATAGCTATCTATTGGTACCAAAATCAAGGTTTCTGTGATATTCCTGTGTTGTGCTAGACATGTTGGTACTTCTCTCCTGAAAGGGGGGGGGGGTTGTTGCCACTCCTCCTATCCATCACTTGGGATCACCCGGTACATATCATATCCTCGGTTGATGTTTGTTTTTAGATGAAAAGGAGCGAATTTGGCCACCAAAAAAGGGGTTTTAGCAATCCGGGGAAAAAATATGAAGGGGTGGTAACCAGCGCCCCCCCCCCGTCGGTAAACGAGGTTAAATAGTACATTGAGAGAGCGGTTATTCTGAAATCTTATAAGATAACGAGTAAAATAATCTGCCGTTACCTTAATGGATTATTCGTATATACGCAAATAGTGTATTTTTTTGTATATTGGTGTATCATAACTCACTCAGAATCTGATCTTTTCATTCCATGAAAAGAAATGTTTCAGTTAATTCATATCTATTTTTTATTAAAAGAATTAGCTTACTACCCACCTTCAGGGATTCCGCATCATATTATTTAACACTCAAAATGTGCCGACAATAAGGATAAGTTTCAATCATTTTTATTTTAATTGTCGAAAATATCAAATCGCCCCCTTTGCGTCTCTATTCACCGATAACTACGTGTGCTGTAAGGTTCGTAAATTCATTGTAAAATCAAGCAATATAGTTTATACTATGAACCACATTAGTAGGGAAAATAGGTATGTCATTTCTATGAGTTGAGATAAACGCAATATAAAAAAAAAGATTTTGTAGGCATTTTCCGTAGGAAGTTTTTCTTCAAAGATTTCTAATTTTTTCATTTTAGTCAAATAAACAGGTAATAGACTTAATTCAATACTCACAATCTGGTATACTTCATTTTCATAATAATCCTGTCTCGATATACAAGGTATTGTATATTTGCTATGGATCAGTGTTTCCTTGTCCAAATACTCTCAAACCTTGATTAGTTCATAAATACGGGGGCGCTTTTGTCGGGTCGACCCCGTTAGCGACCCGACTGTAGAACCACGGCTCCAAATTTGCGAAGGATTCTGAGTTTTTTATATCTGAAGTCATTTCATTAATGTTTTTTTCTTTTATGAAAATGATCTTCGTACACTATTATTTTTGAGTTTTAGTGTTGGGTGTGTAATGCTATGCAATTTCATACAAGAATAACATACTGCAGGTTTTTAAATGGCCTTAAAAAGCATTTCTTTAATTTTAGTCTCTGCCAAGACTGGCTGGGAATGGGAGTTGGTTAAAACGTTGGTCCGGGATCGATAAAGGGTGAGTAACTAATAGGAGAGTTATAAAGTAAGAAAATGATCATGCCACGTAGAGTTTAACTACGGTGAGCAAGAGCGTATATGACAAGGGTGAAAGGCAAACAATTGGAAGGGATATTATTTAAGACGAAAATTTAGGTAACATCTTTATTTGAAATGACAGGAAGGAAGGTGTAACCTACATTATATGTAAGCTTATAACTTGGGGATTCCTTCTAAACACATATTGCGCCCAATTGGGCGTTTTTTCTATTTTCTTTATTTGAAATGACAGGAGAGATTTACGTACATCAAATTAAAGCTTATAACTTGGGGATTTAGTTTTACACATTTTGCGCCCAATTGGGCGTGTTCTTTTTCTATTTTCTTTATTTGAAATGACAGGAGAGTTTTACGTACATCAAATTAAAGCTCGTAACTTAGGGATGCAGTTTTTACATATTTTGCACCCAATTGGGCGCCTTTTCTATTTTCTTTTTTTGAAATGACAGGAAGGTGTAACCTACGTTAAATTAAAGCTTATAACTTGGGGATTCAGTTTTAACACATTTTGCGCCCAATTGAGCGTTTTTTCTATTTTCGTTATTTGAAATAACACGAGAGTTTTTACGTACATCAAATTAAAGCTCGTAACTTAAGGATGCAGGTTTTACATATTTTGCACCCAATTGGGCGCCTTTTCTATTTTCTTTATTTGAAATAACAGGAAGGTGTAACCTACGTTAAATTAAAGCTTATAACTTGGGGATTCAGTTTTAACACATTTTGCGCCCAATTGGGCGTTTTTCTATTTTCTTTACTTGAAATGACAGGAGAGCTTTACGTACATCAAATTAAAGCTTTTAACTTAGGGATGCATTTTTTACATATTTTGCGCCCAATTAGGCGCCTTTTCTATTTTCTTTATTTGAAATGACAGGAAGGTGTAACATACGTTAAATTAAATCTTACAACTATGTGAGCTCAAAGGTCACATACCAAGGTCAAAGGTCAACGGGAGATCAAGTTGTAAACAAAGTGATGGGTTCTAATGCAATCTTATACTCATGTATCAAACATCTACTTTAAATCAGTAATATTTCTTTTTATACATGTTTCTGTAATTAAAGTGCAACTTAAAACTAGAAACCATCTACTCCTCTTAAATGCTTTTAATGTTGTTCTTATTTCTTGTAAAATTATGCCTGGCGACCCGACACAGTTTTTTTAAATACTTGTTTTCGAAAGTTGCAGCAAAACTAATAAGAGATTTAAAGGTGTAACGAGAGATTTCAAGCATCCACATAGTGTGCTATATCCCTAACGTCACATGACAAAAAATCACTAAGCGGACCTTGGGTTGGTGGAAATTGCTACTGGATCTGACCACTAAATACCGCTACCTCACTTTTTGCGGTAATTATCAGATTTTCCTCTAGGGACGTTAGGGATATGTAGTCATCTCATATAGATAAGACACCGATATATGTCTTACCTTGTATTTTTGGCTAAAGAAAATGTCTCACAAGTGAAAATAAAATGTATTTTTTTTGTTTATATTTCAATATAATATATAGGGTCAAATTTGTATTTGGTCCAATACGAAGTTAGATTTTTTTTTTTTTTTTTGTAGTGGAGAAATATTTCTCAGCTTAATCGTTTCAGAGAGGGATATATTTAATGGAAAGCTTTCCACCCTTCAGGAGATACGTGATATGTGAAATCTGTTCTTGCACTTTTAAGAACCTCTTTGTCCACAGAACGAAATTACTGAAGTATATCACACATTACTTTCGTGCAAGTACAACAACAGGGTACTTTTGTAACGCCTCTGAATTTATTATTCTCTTTATACACGGATTCTTATAAAACTATATAGATTTATTTGTGTCGATTGAAGAAAAGAACTACACTTTAGTCCTCATCAAAAAATGTTGTATATTAAAAGTAACATTTTAGAACTTTGAAGTGTTTGTATGGATGGAGTCATAATACCACAAACACTCTGTATGCATAAGTTATTTTTCTCTTCAATCACCACACCCTCATTTCGGTGCTCTTTTTCTTATTTGTTACGCACAGCTGATGCGAGAACATCCACTTCCACATTTTAGCCTGAAAATTATCATAGAAACGTTTCCTTGCAAATAGGGTGTCAAAACAAAATCTTATCATACAAGTTCAATGAAGTAGTGCAGTCTTGCCAGTTGTGCTTAGGAATATCAGTTGAATGAAAATACTGATTATTCAACAAATGATCTTGGCGCATTTCAACCAGATGTATTGCACCTTTTTCTTGATATGAATTTCCAATTAAAATGCCAAGTCAGGAATACTCTGAGATAGCAAATAGGATGAACGTGATGTATTTTACAAGTATAAGTGATAAAACTATACCCATCTCAATGACGAACAATTAACAGGATTCGCAGCATACTGCGTACAACACGAAAATTACAACGAGAATGTTTATATGTACATGTATATTTACTTTAAATATCCAAAGAGCGTATGTTAAAATGTTATTTGGAGCTGTTATTTTCATTTGGGGTTAGTTGATCATGAGGCAATATCCTGAGAGCGAATCAACGCCAAAGGGTGGGAGTATTTCACAGTGTAACTTGTCAATAAATCAATCAGTTTGTGTGTAGAGATTTTCAGCCAATCAGCACCTCTGAAAAGAGACACACCCCTGCTGCATGTATTGTGTTAATGATATTTAACTTCACGGAGTACCTAGTTTGAACCAATATTATTAAAGTTGTGAATTATTTTGTAAAACTTTCACATTATTTTCTTGAAGTTGAATATGTCAACTATAAAATAGTACTACTCTCACATGCCGACCTTTTCCCAATTTTGCCGACTGTTGCTAAGACAATTGACTTCCTGTTTGTTGGTAGTGTCTAATTTTAACAAGCAGTGTGTGAAGTATATACCATTGCAATGTGTGCTGTATATTAGCTCACCCATTGTGTCCTGCTCAGATAGCGTGACAAGATATTGATTTTGTTATACCCGCTGTGCACAAGGTCAGTGAGTGTATTAACCTATGCTATAATCATGTGTTTTTATTGCTTTTAAACAAGAACAAATTTAATTATATGTACTGACCGTTCTCAATTGCATTGTAAAATACATCTAGTTAGCAGAAAATATTTTCACGCAATTTACAGTATTTTATATCCAGAATATTATGTATGATAAACCCGTGTTACTGGTGTTAGATGTACGAGCCTGCTACAATTATTTATTGAAGACACACTATCCAGTTACACTGTGTATTTGCGACAGAACATAACAAATAAAATGACCGAAAACATATAGAAGGAAAGAGTAAATCCCTTTCGTTGTCTTCATTTATAAATATATTCCATCAGTGCCTAGAATGTGCTCAAATCATTAGTAAGTTGGAATATTTTTCATCAATTTTTAGTGAGGATTTCCTAGGGATTCGGTAATTATTATTATTAACGTTATTCTTCTTTTTATTAATTTATTAGTTCGTGAGCTGAGATCACCAGATTTTCGGTTCGTTGCATCCAATCAGTGATTTATTTTCCCATATATCACCTTTCAGATGGTGTCCTTCTGACTAAAACTAAGCATGTTTCCTCCCGTTGACATTAGGGTATACTGCCCACGTAAAAATGGCCGCCATTTTTTATGGGAAACTGCCATTATCATTTCATTTCATTTAAAATGAACTTAAATTGGCAAATGGTTGGGATAAGAATGCTAGTGACATTTTAGGGCATTTAGGTTTGCACACAAGCTCAATATTCAAGATGGCGGCGATTGCATCAGCTCCAGGGAACGTAAATCTGGAAAAGCAACCCAGCCCATCTTTTCCTAGTAATAAAACAAAACTTTCTATGAATGGCCCCACGATGTAAAAAATAGCAAATTGTGGTATTTTTGAACCACATTTGTTTTTATTTTGCTTGGGTTATGGAGTGTTTTTTACTGACACGCAACGTTTCTTCTCATTAGTTAAACGTCAAACGGCAATGGCGACGTAGACGTAGACTTATTGAATCTCCGCAACCTTCTATTTTCCAAATTACTAACGGCTTTGTCGTCATGTTCATCATCATTGTCGTCATCATCGTCGTCGTCATCATTATCATCGTTATCATCGTCGTCATCATCGTCATCATCATCGTAATCGTCATCAGCAGCAGCACAAAGGCATCAGCAACAGTAACAACAACAACAACAACAGCAACAGTAGTACCAACATTCCTCGCGTATTCCACGTCTAGAAGGTTTCTTTTACATCCCTTAAACCAGACAGCCTAAATATTGACTCTTAAGTAATCTATTTTCAGTTAAACTCTACATAGAATAACTGTGGGTGTGATAGCTGTGCCCAAAAACAAAACCAAACTAATAGATGCGGTTCACTTTTATATAAACAAAATAATTACTGGTGATAACTAGAACATGTGGCTGCGTCTCCTCGTTGGCAGGAATGGCATGTGGCTGGGAAAAACATAAGAAGCATGAATGTATAGTAGTATTTCGATGCATCGCAATTGGAATTAATTTTAAATTTATTTTGGCCATTTCTTTTCTTTCTTTCGCACCAATCGGTGTATGTGCATGTAATATGTGTGGAAAAATGGAAAATGTTTGTATGAAAGGATAATAACACTACTGATGACACCTTCTGGACTTGAACTACTGGGTATAATAAATTTGTATTTATGTTGAATAGAAAAGCCAAATGTTGGCGATATTACTAGTCGAGATGCCATCTAGGCTCCTCGCATAACATTTCACTGAATTGAATTTGAATTGAAACAAAATGAAATGTTATGAATTGAATCAAAGTAGGTTTTCAATTTAATTTCAATTGAATTTGAATGGACTCAATATAAATCAAAATAGATTAAATTTTGATGTATTGAACTAGAATCATTAAGAAACATCAGGGATAATTTGAATTGGACGAAATAGTTTAATGTCAGGTTGATCAATTTGAATTTGTTCGGCTCTTTTTAAAAATATATTTATCGTTCATTACTGGAGAAAAACTACTTTTAATGTATTATAGCGTGTCCATTTCGGAAGAGGTGTGGCCTCGGTGAATTTAACGCTATGATGTGACTTCTAACTAACTTGCATCATTTCAAAGTAGCTTGCTCCCCGACACTTTGGCCCCATTCAAATCAGAAAATTGACGACTGTGTCTTAAATAACGATCTATTTCAAATAACATCATGCAATAGTGAAATAACGCATTGAAAATTGTGTTAGGGGCCGCCTCAAAACTCACCCACCGGTACTTGTCGGTCCGCCCTGGTTTTTGTCAGGTTCGACATTTTCCATTGTTCCAAACAATTAAACCCGGTTCAACCGCCAAGAACCGCAAGTCATCGGCGTTAAGTTTGGTGAAGCCCCCCCCCCCCCTTGCAAAAATGTAAACCGAAACCGCCGAACAATATTCTCCAAATTCAGTAACCTTAACCACTTAGATTCAGTGTTAATCCATATAACGTGTACATAATCATTACCACCTCTCCCTCTCGGCACTCAATGAGAGTTGGTAGAATCCAGACACCATGAGCTAATAAAATACCGATTTCCCATGCGTAGTTCAATAACTACCAATCACCAGTAATATTGAGAAAATACACCCCTATTTTTAGTACGGATTTCTGATACCACGAACATGCATGGTCACTTTTGTTAACATGTGCACATGAATTTCATAAAATCACATTGACGGATAACATCTACCGAGAACTTCTCAGAGGCTTATAAACATAAATACAAAAATATTGTACATTGTTCTAAATCGAGGCTCTAGTATGAGAAAGTTATGCTAGTATATACGGCAGCAATACTAAATCACCGGTAATACCACACAAAATGACGTTTGGCTCATTCACTTTCAGGTGTGATTGAAAACAGTGGTAAGCATTCTAATATGCACAAAAAGTTTGGTTAAAATGGGGCCACACTTTTTCTGAAAATGACCGCGTTTACCTGGTAACATTTGAAGAAAGAAATAGAAATTGCGGAGCTACATGTTGTACACAATCACCTCTATTGGTGAGAATTAAATTCAGATGAACATTAGCAACCAACATAGGAAAAGGGAATAGAACCATGAACAACAATACCCACACTTGAAATCGGGTTCAATCTTATCTCCACGAAAGGATGTGTAATTCCATTAAACCCAGAGCACTGCGTATCCCTAAGAGGACTGAGAGTGAAGACCAGACAGGGCGAATCCAGGAGGGGGAAGGGGCGAGGGGGCGCGCGCCTCCCGGTAATTCTGCAAAATCTTGAAAAATCAGCCCATTTTGGACAAGTTATAGCCTTCAGGCCCCCGGTAATTTGGATGTTTTTTTCAAATCCTGGATCCGCCCCTGTAGACACTCGGGCTAAGACAGCATCAACCCCAGAGGTGGTTAAACGTGCAATCAGCAAACCCAAGAAGAGCACTATTTGTGCTGAATCACTAAAGTAAACGATAGTACATACACCATCGACTGAGACTGAAACTGAAGAAAACAATAAAGAGAATATTCGAAAACAGGAAAGCGTTTCATTATTGTCATTGTCTGCTCTTCCATCTGAACAGCATACCCACTTGTTTTCTAATCTTCAAGTCCTTAAATAATGCATTGCTGAAAGCGGGCGTATTCTGACATTTTATGAAATATATACTAGTGAAATAATCTGCCGTTGGCATTTATGGATTACTCGGCATATCCCCAAGTTATGTATTATAAATCACTCAGAATCTGATCTTCGCAACTGTGAGGGATGTGTTTCATGTAATTTTATCTATTGTGTCAAAAAGATCATTTTACACCCACCTTCAGGATTGCACATGATATTATTTACCACTCAAAATGTGCTGATGTCCCCCATAAGAGGATAATGTTCATGTAATTTTGTCTAACAAGTCGAAAATATCATGTTTGGTCCACATTTATCGTCTCATATTACCCCGAGAAATACTTTTTGCCTAAATATTCATAGTATTTTCCTGAACTAAAGCAGTGTAATATTGCAGTATACCACGATCAAGAGTAACACGGGCAAATAGGTAAGTCATCCCCATGATAAAGAAACAATAGCTATAAAAGGCATAACTCACTAGAAAAGATATTTCTTATCTTATCTTTCTTCTTATAAGTCAAAGTTTGTTGTTGTTTTTTTTTTCTCATTTGTCTGGGTAGTCACAATACACAGGTATAACATCTGTATACTTGACTTTCATAAAAGTACGTAGATTCAAATTGTTTGAATATATTGATATTTTTGATATCCTGGGAAATGTTTCTAACTCTAAAATGCTATTAGTTGGCTACATTTCGATGCTTTGTTAAAAAAAAAAGTTACAGCAAAAGTAATATGAGATTAAAAACCCTTTTGCGTCTATTAGTCTTACATAGACAAAAGCTACTTAAGTAAACCAGATGTACACGTGAATTTCGTATCCATGTAAAATAATTATGTATTTTTACAGCGTTCTTTCAAGATACAACGCCAGAGAATGGCCATTCGTTTTATCCATAGACATGGTGAACTAGGTACATGGCTAATTGCTCACAGTTTTCTGTGAGATAATTGTTAAGAAAAGAAGAACAACACCTTAGCAAAATCAAAACGTGGTACAATACTGCACAATAACTATGAATGTAAATGTTCACGTCATTTCAAATCAAAAAGTATAAGAACATGTTTTAGTTTACTGGTGACATAGGTCAAACTGCGTTAAAATAACAGCGATAAATTAAATTATTTACAATACCATACATTCGACATTGATTTTCTCCTCAATGACCACTTCCTCATTTCAATGCCACATTTCCCTGTTTGTCACGCACAGCTATTGCCATAACATTCTCCTGTGCACTTTCAGTCGAAAAACTCATGTAGGATCTTTTTCCTGCAAGACTGGTGTCAAAAAATATATAATTGTAATTCAATCCGCTGAACAGTACTATTTCTGATTGCCTAATTTCATTCTACTTTCAATTCAAAAACCAGTCGAAATTAACTTTCTAAAATATTTAAGCTCTAGTCCTGTTCATCCATACCACTATTCTTACTATGTTGTTGATTGGCTCAAGAAAACTCATACGTTTCATTTCGACCAATAGGCAGGAAGTACTCATGGAGTTAAGGGATTTGACGTGTGATCTGTTCACGCGCAAGCCGTTTTGAGCTTTGAGCATTCAGTTTGGCACCCACTGTCGGCGGCAAAAGAAAGACTTTGAATTTTGAGATCTCTGGGCGTTTTGTTTGCGTTTATTCGCGCGAAGAAGTTTTTATTTTGTAGACGATCCAAACGTCAAATTTTGACTTTTCCCATAGACTTGCGTGGTTTAAAAAGTGACAACATACCCTTTTTGTTTTGGCTATAGCTCAAAAACAAAGTCGGTGACCCCCATTTTTTATTTCAGATTCGTAATCACCGCCGTTCTAAATACCATGTGAGTTCTGGAAAATGTTATCGAGTAGTTCACTAACACGTCAAACCCCTTTAATGAACTAGTTCAGGTTTATTTTGCCAGTTGTGCTTGGGAATGTCAGTTGAATGAAAAGACGGGTATTCACCAAATGAACTTGGCACATTTCAACCTAACACCTTGCACTTTTTCCTTGATATATGCCTTTATGCAAACACATAAACTTCAAATTAAAATGCCAAGTCAGGAACACTATAAGATGGCAATAGGCTATCCTAGGGTAGTTTAACAATTATCAGGGGTAAAGCTGCACTATTTCCGTTTCAAGAAGAGCAATTATAATCAATCGCATTGTGTGAATACTACAATTCAGCAAGAGGCTTATGACGAAACTGTTTATATGTTAATATTTTAAAGATATGCCTTCCCATACAATGCTTACATGTTAAAATTTGTGTTTAAACATTAAGCAGTAAATCGTCAAGAAGTCGAGGGAATGTGGCAACGACTTGATGAGAGGGTCAATACTCGTATCACAGCGATTTTGAGCTATTCGTAGGTTATTTGAACTGATCCTGAAGAATTATCTGAGGTAATCAGGCCCCGACGGGAAATTTTCGAGAGTCCAAACTTACTACAGTAACAGAAAACAACTACAGGGAAATAGTAAACTTCTTTTATTTCCGTTATTTATAAATTTATATAGCCACTGTCCATAATTTGGTTAAATCATTAGTGAACCCGGTACGCATATTTTATCGTATTATAAAGATCTTTATTTTAATCGCGAGTATTAGGAATTCGTATATCGCGTGACCACAATATACTTGTAATTAGTATAATGAGTATACGTTTTGTTTTGTTTCCAAATGTTTAAGGTCCAAGGCTTGATCGGTAATATCTTGTGCCAAGGCCACTACTTCTCACCTTTGTTCAATTTGCCATGTGAAACCCTAGCGAATATGTGCCCTTTGTCGACCAAAATTAAATTTCCGCACAGTAATTTTGCGGGTTTAGGAAATCACATTTTAAATAGTTCATACATGTGTGTCTTCAGAATTACTCAAGAGCCGGTATTTTTCATTCACCGATTTTTATAGTGAAACTTTAAAAAACAAATCTATCTACCATTTTGAAATTTCGTTAATAAAATTCGAATCTACCTTTCTCATAATGTTGGAATTTTTTTTTCAGACCCATCTTAAAACAACGTATTTCTATTTGAGCGCCTCAGTAATCATATTAGAGTAGGTGAAATGATTACATAATGAGTCCCCACTACCCAGGTGAGTGAATCCATGCATATTGTGCATTACTTTTTGTTGGGACTATAAAAGGCCTGACGTCTGTTGTTTGTTCATTTTTCCCTGCTCAAGCCTGTGTGCAACACACCCACGTTTTTCAGATTTGGTTTTTACCTTGTACATCAAAACCTGACACAGAGGATCCCAGTCTATGCCGTCGACGACGATGATGACCACGATGACTACCAACGAGATGATCACCGACTGCTTAAATCTGTACCGTTGAGCCCGGAAAATGCCAACGAGCCCGGCTACGGTCGTTGTGGGAGAAGACCTATGGAAATCAACGTTTCCCAGCCCCAGACTGTAATGGGAGATTGGCTCCAAACATGGTTACCGAGCAAAACGAATGACCAAAGGTCCCGTCTAAACCCTTCAACACAGAGTTGTTCGACTTCGCTGGCTATGGAGCCCGAGATTACAGCTCTCGACACTGCAAAATGTTGTCTTTATGGAAGAAGATCCCCGTACATTTTGATGGAAGAAAGGGTTCTTCGATTACGTGGTGAGAACTTCCAACATGACTGTATTCCAGGGAATCGACTCAAGTGGTGGCGCTCACTGATGTATCGGCAGATTCAGTGTGGAGTGAAAATGCGTCAGTGGTGGTGCCCGATGGAAACATGAACGCCGTCGTGTTTACCTGCATATTCTGGAAAACTACTCCCTGCCACAAGCAAGAATGGTTTATGCAAACAATTTTCGCTGCAAGACGACAACGCCACGCGCACAGGGCCGCTGTGGAGACAATTTCTTCAGGCAAGATTGAGTGGGCAGATACCATGGCCGTGCTTGCTCCTCCCCTGGTAGACCCAATCGAGGCATGTCTGGATGCCTTAGGCCGTGCCATCAATGACAGGGACAATCTTCCTCAACTCTACAGGAGTTATCTCAGGTCTGATCGATATTGGACTCTCTGTCCATTGACATTATAAATTTCAACAGTACCATTGAACATTTCGGTGCATGAAATCACCCATAAATGTGTTATCCGTAAAGCAGACTGATGTGAAAAAATTGTAACAAAATCCTTACCCTTAACCTTAGGCAAATTCTTGGCGCACACACAGGACTTTATAGATAAAGGTTGGCAATTCGGACCTCCCGTCGGCAAACTTGTGTGGGCATCGATCTGAATCGGGTTGCAGTTTTTCATTGATAAACGACCTCGAGACGAGACACTCTGGCTAGAAATCTATAACAGGCTCCAGTCAGAATTACTGGCCTCGCTAGCTGAGCAATGGTCACCTTTCACAACGCTAAAACAATGGAACCGCTGAAAGCGAAATCTGGAAGTGACCCAAGGTCCGGTTTTAAATCTGGTGTTCACAATAACCTCCTTTTCCTTCAGGCTAAGTACACAGTTCGTAAAGGGTTATTGTGGACAAAGTTCAGTGATAATGTCGGAAGAGACATCAATCAGTAGTGTGGCGATAAATACCCACACTGTAAGACCCTGGTGAAATAATAATTTTGTATTTTCTGTCCGTTAAGGAACAGAAAACGTATACACGGTGACCTGTGGAGCACGGTGATTCAATCATTGCTCCTAACATCAAAAACGCAGAATACCAATCAACTCAAACATTTGTAATAATCTTTTCTCGTGTATATCCAATGAACTATAAACAGAAAAAAATGAGGCGCTCGAATCTCGAAATATACCTTTAATCGTAATTTTACACAACTTTACGAGGAAGTTAAATTTATATTTTAAACAGTTGTTTCACTGTTTAATTCCTTTTCCGTACTATTAAATGTCTCAGACACTCTGATAACGTTAAACAATATAAATGCAATTTGTGTAACTTTTCCATTCAGACATTTATTTGATGATAAATTTAATACGATTAAACTTAACTACAGGATACAGTTCCAATATGTTCTTGCGAACCTATAATCTGTACAAGGCCATAGCCAGTATTGTTGCGTGACAACTTTCTTGCTCCTACAGAGAATACGAAATGTTTCAATAGGATTACCTCCAACTGAAACAATATCAGTTTTATACAAAATAGTCCTCTTAAAGCACAACCTGTTATAATGCAATCTCAGTCCTTCGGAAATAAAGGACGAAAACATGCATTATTAAACTAAAGGACATAACAAGTATCGAGTTAGATCAAATTAAAGTTTTTTTTTCGGGTGAAAATGATCAAGCAAAAATTCGTATAACATGGGGTTTATTGGCGAACACTATACTATAAACACAACCTTCAAAACGTGTTCTTTGTGTAAACAGACGATGATTAGTTCAGACGAGATAATCAAATTGACGCTCAAAGCTGAACTTCGGCGTATGAAGGCAATAACCATTGTTAACAGACACCGTCCCGCTCTTATTCCCGTCTCTGATGTGTTTCATGTAAATAACGTATGGTGCATGATAAAAATGTCAGCTTTTTAAAATGGAAGGGGTTGATACATCCTGAGTGTAAAGAATATTAGTATGAAGCCAGATGCAATTCAGGTATGTGGTGTTTTAGAGACAGCGAAAGACATCTGAGAATGAAAAGGGAGAATCAATAATAATATTTTGTGGAACATCAGCGCACTCACCTTTCCATGTTTTTGTTTTTCTCCCACTTTTAACTCATATATATAATGCAATTTAAATAATCATAAAGAGGTAGATGCGTGTGTTGTATGATGATGATATCATTTTAAGTTCTTCTTAATCTTGCTCCTCTCTCGCACATTATTGCCAATCAAAGCATAAAAAGCAGATTCCCTGTGTATTTTTTGTCGGGTCGCCTTAAAGGTGCATGTTCCGATCGTCTTTGGGACCCCCCTGATTTACCCGGAAGTAGTATCGACTTTGATATCAGATGAAAGGCCGTATTTTTCTCATTGTCGTCCTGAAATTGAGCCCTCAAATCAATTTTATTCCCAAGATATAAGCATAAACCCACCGTTTTAGTGGTTAACCATCAATATTAGCACAGTATTGAATAGGGCTTTGCAACATGCAATATTGCGTCTACCATAAAAACCGCAAGTTTGTTTCCCACGGTACTTGATGGGGTGTATGTTCAAGTGCCAGGCTCTCATATCAAGTAGAGAACACAATACACATAAATCGGAACAACCACCTTTAAGGTACTATAAAATTATACAAGAACTTGTATTACAATACCCACACACTATAATTTGCGATTATCTGGTATGATGTGGGAATTTAAAGTTGCCATCAGACAGCCATAAATCTATTTCATCTGACTTTACTTAGCGATATATTCGGGTTATCAACATTTAAGTAAGTCCACTAAAAGTAGACTTTTGAGCCTAATCGGGTTATAGATTGTAACAAATACAAAGGTTCCCCTTATTATATTCATGGTATGCTTATTCCGCCCTTTTGTAGATTGTGGGCCATTCTTTTGTTGCAATAGAAATATTGTCCTCTGAAACCAAATATCAATTTGAAAATCAATTTTATTTCGGCTTGCGAGAGATAAGCCATTGTTTTATATTTTTAGTTTTAGATAAGTAAAAATGATACATAATTCCGTCATAATTGTCAACATATTCTGAGGGGACTATGGGGGTCACATGCCGCACTTAATAATCTGGAGTTCACCTTATTACGTTATGACGAAAAAGTCCTTTAGCCGCCGTAAGGCAAGTTAGTCAATATGATGACTAGCGTCATCCAATGTTTTATTCCTAGAACTGACTATACTCTGGCCCAGTTCGAAGTATGAAGTAGTAAAAGCCACGTAATCACGGCAATCACGAGTGGCATTACGCGCAGTTATAGCAAAATAGTGCCTATGTAAAAGAACTGTAACAATTGGCCTCGTAAATTTGTGTAAACAGCGTTGGCGTGGCGCGAGGAATGAAATTGAAAAAGAAGCCGTATATGACATGCGCAAAAGTTCCGCACCTCGCCGGTAGAACTTTGCATGCTTTCATTCATCCTACACATGGATCAGACGAATTCTATTCCTACGTCAGTCCAGTTTTGCGTGGAAAGGAAATCCAAGCAGGTTTAATTGTTCGTCAATCAGTCAATGCCCGGAATTTGGTGCCGTCCCCATCACTGCTGTGTGTGGTGCGATGCATGTGCGCGGGAAATTCGGCAAAAATTTCCCTGCCTTGCAACCAAACCGCATACACATCAGACATGAGATTTGTTGGAAATATAGTAGGCCTCCAAAAAAAGGATGGCGTGGACACAAGATATGATTGCTACGTGAGTCGTTGAATTTGCCAAAACGGTTTTAAAGCAGTTTACTGGCATAACGCCATGTCAGGCCTGCCAGTGATCGAAACGGGGGACACATTCAGACATTGCCATGGCTACGTCCCCAACTCGTGTACAGCAATCTCGCCCTATGAAGAGAAAAGCGTTGTCTAGATCGAGGTCTTTAGAATCAGATGTCACTCCCATTTCCCATATTTGCAATATGGGACTGACATGACTGAGATCAAGTCCCTATCTAAAAATTCTAATATTACAAGCCCATTTGTATGTTTTGTGTATGAGCATAATATTTTCAACTCACAAATTACATAATCAGTGCCTTTGCAAGAAAAGTGTCAAATATTGCAGAATATATTAAAAATGAATCAAGTCAGAAAAAAATGGGATGACTTTTTAGATCCCTTCAACATTCGTTTTCCGTTTGAGGCGCGAATCATAGGGTAGTGGCACAATACAAAATCTTCACTTAGGTCATAAATGTGTTGATGAAAATAGCCTTGGAAATTGACTAATGAAAGGGCTAGGATAAAGGAATTTTGGCTATTCGGAAGCATCCGCTATACCTATGGTTTGTTAGTATGAAAATGAGGGTTTGGCATTAAATTGCAAGTAGCAAATGTTCACCATCACCAGCCTCACTATTTCCCACAGATTCCCAAAAATCTGAAAAGTCAAAAGTCACTCAATTTTACCAAATGAGTTCAGACTATATACCCAGACAGCATGCGACATTGGACCAATGTCACGGCGAACGTCAACAATATCAAGTAAAGGTGAGAACTATGTTGATTTTTCTCAACTTTGAGGTCGCCCCGACATAAAAGACTATTCCCATCCACCGTTGTCCAGGCATTGGCCCAATGTTGGCCTGCCGACTGCGACTTTGCTGTCGTACCCCGAATCGGCCCTATGTCGTTATTTGGGTAGTTTTAAATCTTATTTAAAGGGAAACTTGTAGGTAAGTCCATTCTCACCTATGTGCAATGATTGTATAACCTTGACGTAGCTTTTACGCACGCGTCAAAATATGCCGTCTTTGCTCGCACGGATGTGTATGTAAATCACAGTTGCTTTCAGCCAGCGCGCACGGTTTACTTAAGTGCGACCTCAATCTTTCGCTGACGTCATGCACGGGGGGAGGGGGGGTTTACTCAATGTTAAAGGTAGTTATACGGGGAGATCGGCTCCAGCGTGGTCATGGTTTTCATGAGATCCCTAGGACATGGGTTTTTCATGAGGAAATCCTGAGACAATGGTTCCCGTTTTACGAAAAAATGGCTCAAAATCTATTAAAAAATCCAAAATTTGAAAAATGGGTGTATATTGAAGCAACATCCTTAGAAATGGGTACATTTTATACCAAATGACCGTCGAGAAATGGGTAAAGGGAGCGACTCTCAGTGCACATCTCACCGACCAAACCAAAAATCTGAGTTTCCTCCTTCACCGGGGTAGGGAAATGGAGTGTAGTTGATCAATAGGAGGATATCTATCCCACAGTGCAGTCGGCATAGCAGCCTTGCAGTAGCTGAGCAAGCAAAAGTTGTATGCAATCAACCAAACAAAAAGGTTGTTTTTTATAACATTATAAACATTGTATGTCCTATTACACATCATTTTTTTTTCAAAGGTGGGGGGGGAGCCTCTGTGTGCCTTTCAACCCTCTCACTGCATCCCAGGCACCTGATATCAAATAACAAAGAGCATTACATTATACTCTCCACACTGACTTTGCATCGTGTGCTTTTATTTGTTAACAGTAATAAAGCAAGTGAGAAATTAAGGTATAATGTAATTATATTATGCCCAACATGTTCGGCAAGTTCTGGTTAGTGGTGGAGCTGGTGAATTTGCTCTTCCTGGACAAGTGATTGTATTAGCAGAGTAATCATTATTACGATCTAGTTAGAGGTAATGGCTGAATATTTTGTCGAGTGCACTGGCAAAAAATCAATGCACTGCGCGCTCAGTTTGACGACGAATAATGGCACAAGCCCCGCAGGGGCGGGTGCCATTATGAGTATGTTCAAACTGACGCAAGTGCATTGATTTTTGCCAATGCACGAGGAAAACAAAAAATATGCAGACATTAACCTAATTCATAAACCGTTATTACAACGTCAGCACACTTGTACAAACAAAAAACTCCTGAATACGTCCTGAAATCTAATGCAGTAATGTTTGCAATTAAATAATGCACAAACCCTGTCCATAAAATGAATCAATCCAATCTCGCGCGGTAAACGTTCTAAGCACAACGCGTACGCTCATTTACATACGCACCATGCAATGACAAATATCAAGGCATGGTTTTTGTCCAATAATATTTCCTCTCTTAAACTAACACGTTTATGAATTAATCTTAAGGGAAATATTTTAACTGAGGGTGTAATAGTTTTAGTTTGATCTGAGACAGAGTTTGCAGTAGGAGCATAGTTCCTAGATACGTATAAAATGGGGAGACGGTATCAGAAAAAATAACAATGGCCGCCGAGACTAGGTACCACAGAAAAAATTCAAAAGTATAAATTCGTTAAAAAACGTAAGACAACAGGCTAAAGAATCCGAGAGGACGAAATTAGTTGAAAAAAAAGGAAAAACAGTTCATAAAAAATCTATCTGAATACGAGCTGTCAGATTTCTAAATCATTGCGCTAGGTCGTAAAAGGGCTTAATTTCATTCCGAATCCTGAAAAACTAAGAAACGAGTCTAATGGAAGCTGCAGATGTGTTTACTAGAACCATGCGAAATAGGGTATCTTGCAGCATCTAAAGGATGGGGACCAAGACATAAATTAGGAACCCATCATCATGGGCACCGGGCCCCACGCCAAGAAGCTCTAGAGATTTTCTCGAAGTCGAAACTGACTAAGAAGTCGATTTTAAAAAACGGGCCAACCTAACATTAGTAGAGCAGAGATTCAAGCTGTGAAATATCTACGAACAATTCAGATGGATTATTTTGAAAAAATTTCGACCAAAGGGAGAGGCATTTGAGTAATGTCCAAAGGACCCTATATACAAGAAGGTCTGAGACAGTGATTACAGAAATCAGATATAAGATTAGATTATGATTTATGACAAGTTCGACCGCCGAGATGGTGAGTGACTTAGTGTGTGAAAGGTTTATTTTTTGGGCCAAGGACAAATAGACAACGCACTAGCGGACTATTTAGACCCGGAAACAAGACATGAAACCAAACGCAAGTTTTCTTTATGCTACACCAAGGTTCACAAAAAAGTCAAAGAACCGAACCCAAGATTTCGTGCGGTAGACCGGTTGCTAGTTCATGTGGTCCCCGCTACATAGAATAGCGGAATTTATAGACGTTTTACCTCTTCCCAGAGGTGACAAAAATCGCCAGCCATACCTGAAAGACACGGCTGACACTATTCGAAAAGTGGAAAATTTAGTTCTTCCTAACGACATTATAGTTGCGAGCATAGACGTCGTTAGTATGTTTACAGCCGTGCCTCAAGAAGAAGCGTTTGAGTTGAAAATCGCTATGGGTACTTGAGCTAAGGAAACCCACTTTCTTTCATCCACTTCTACTGCAAAGCTTGGATTGATGCGTAAAGTGTTAAAAATTTGTGCTCCCCTATTCGAAATGCGTTGTGAATTTAATGCCAAGGAATTCTATACCAGGTATATGGTCTGTCCAATGGGTTTAAGATCTAGTCCGTCATTATGTGTGAGTAGTAAATAAGTTAGTCCAAAGACTAGGACTTGACTGATGATACGATAGTCTCTTTCCATATCTATATGGACGCGATCGCTACTAATGTGCGTCAGTTCATGGAAGAATGAGAAGAGGTTCATATCAAGAATAAACGATAGGACCACCCGTCAATCAAATTCACACTTACAGCTTTCTAATTAAGAAATCCAAATTCCTTGACCTAATTATTTATAAAGGTGATTAGGTTTTTAGACTTCAAAACATATTCGATATTAGATGTTTCACGAAACACCACAGAAACGTGGTGTTACTTAGACAGAAATTCCTGCACAGGCCCCTCAGTATGCAGGGGATCATTAAAGGTGAATTATCAGATATGAACGCACACTAGAACAAACATGAACTGATACGAATAAAAAGAAATCAGTATTCACAGAAAACTCCTAGCAAGGGGTTACAAGCCGACGCGAAATACAAGAAGCTTCATAAGGGAAGTAGCAATGTAACGAAAGACAGAGATTAAGCACCAGAAAAAAACAAAAGTGATGAATCGAATCATCTAGTCTTAAAATCAACACACACGCCACATCGAAAGTATAACACATCAAGAAGCACTAACGGAATACTGGGAACGATTTCAGAACATCCTGAACTCAAACGCATATTCCCAGAAGTTCCTATGAGCTTCCAGAGGACAGAAAAATCTATCGATATTCTAATCAGGGCAAGACTAACAACAGCGATTAATTAACACTGAACCCGATCCCCTACGCCCAGGCGTCGAATACTTCATATGAGCAAGATCTAGAAATGGAGAGTAGGGGCTCAGTGAATACTTTTCAACTAAAGAAGTTCTGTTGAGGCAACGAACCCCACTCCCCCAAATCTCCGGACATTGCTCATGTTGGAAGAAATGGAAGAGGAGCGGGGTGTCAAGGCGGACCGTGTCACAGGAACAGCGTGCCACAGTAGTTAAAAATGTTAGGGCCTATTTGTTGACAAGGTAGTCAACCATAAACCAAACGGCTCTTTCAGAGCCACAAAATCTTCACGAACTTGTGTTCAATGAAGTCACCGCATCCAGTTTGGAACGTGAGTGTTCCTCGCCGGTTAGATTATATTCAAAAGATTTAACCGAGGCACAGGGGGCAGCCGCAACTGGGTTTATACAGTTCCGCGAAGAGCATTGCCAACCGAGGTGCAAACACGATTTAGGGTTTGCACTCCAAACTTAACATCTCCAGTTGACAATAGTCAACTGAGGAGCCCCGATTTGCGGGACGTACTGATTTTAATTTAGCATTGGTCAGTAAACATTCTGACCTCGCAGTTGCCAACATGAGAATGAACCCTGTGAAGAGTTCAGAAACGTATGTCTTGCTAGCTGATGCTATGCAATATGCCAGATAAGCATGGATTCCACCCCCCCTTTTTTCAGTAAGGAAAAACGGTCTATTTATACTGTTTTCAATAACTAGTATATTTTTATCTATAGGCCTACAACTCACTATCTCATGGATAGGCATCAAGGACGATTCCTAACTACTTCATCCAAAGGAAATAGGGATTGACAAAACCAGCTCCGAGCATCACAAGGAGGCTACCAGCACAAATTAGCCAAGTCACGGAATATCCCGCCGTTTTTTGAAAAAGCGACGATACATCTCCTTTGTTGAATTATTTCCGGAGAGAAGACACAGCTAAAGAAGGTGCTAATTGGACTTTGCAATACTACGAAGGCTCGAAAGACTAAGAAGTAGGATATTCAGTTTCACTAAAGACTAGTATACAGCAGTATACAATTATGTATTGCGGTATATGAAGGTTAAGAAACAGTCAAGGAATATGAAGAGTAACTCCAAGTTTAAGAGGGGGGTTTCTCTGATAGCCAAGGCCCCCAATGAAAGAACATATCAAACTACGTACGGATGTCATATCATAATATGACAAATAAAAAATATATCTAGATTCCAAAGGTCTGAGAAGATATAGTACTATATAATTAGTTTTACCGCAGAACTTAGGGAATATAAAATTCCCCAGACACACACAAGCTCGTGAACGGCCTTTTTCAGAGCCACCAAAACTCGAAACTCTTGAAACAGGTAATCCCAGCAGGTATTACCAAAGGAAATACAAACAAGTATTACCTCCCAAAATTATCTAAATTATAAAAAAAAAAACGCTCAAAATTATTTTAAATATATTTATATATTTATATCAATTTGTAGACTGGAAAGCAGGGTTGCCGTCCAGTGTCCGTCTTCTCTTAATTGGTGAATTTTTGTTCCCGTGATGCTAGTCACGAGCATACACAACATAACAAATGCTCCTTTTGCGTCAATCAAAGCATAATTACCCACGCAACGCCAGGCGTTATACTAAAATGATGCTCTAAGACCGATCGGAGAGGCTCATTCATAAGGGGTTTGCGTCGTACGCGCGTTCAACTCTGTGACAGATATGTATTAGAGTGAAATAAAAGTGTATGTATGATTACTCTTAAGGCAAATGCACAGAGTATATTTAAATTTTGTATTTTCCTTCAAGGCAAAGTTTTGCCTTTAGGGGGAAAATCTAGTTAATTAAAAATAATGCAAGTAGTACACTAAAATATGAACGATCTAATTCACCCAAATCACAGACATATTATGTTGGAAAGACTTGAGAAAGAGGTAGTCTCGTATGTTTGGAATCAAGGGAAAAGTGACTCGGAAGTTTAGCATTATATAGTCCTATGTAGTCGACATGTGAGCCTGCCATATGAAACCTAAAGGCTGTTTTCAGAACTACAAATCGTTCATGAACTTTGCCTCATGAAGTCACCACATCAGTCAGGAAGGGAGTGTTCCCCCCTCCGCGTTTAGATTAAAACAAACATTATAACCGAGGCTACAGAGCGGCATCCGACAACTGGGCTTTATGACCGTTTCCGGGTAGCTGTCCGCTCACCCCGAGGGCAAACACGCATTTTGGTTTGCACTCTAAAAGTAAACAAGTCCAGTTGGCACACAGTCAAATCGAGGTATAAGTCCGTTTTGGGCCTATACTTTAATTCTAGCATGGGTCGGGAGAGATCCTGACCTCAGCGAGTGCGACTGATGAAGAACCATGAGAAGGAGTTCAGAAACGTAGTTTCGCTAGCTGCATGCTATGCATTTCATGCTAGTTCAGCATGAATCAACTTTTTAGGGAAACGTTAAGTATTAAAACGTCTTTCCCGCGCCCTTTTATCCGAGTAGGACTATCATCCCTTAAATTGCCAGGGAAATTTAGTTTCAATCACTTTTACCAAATGTTCTCTAGACAGAGGACCAATACATTTTAAATTCTTTTCACTTTCATCCAAAGACATGGGATGATCAGAACAGCTCCGAGTAATTTACTCCCTACGATGAATTAACCGAGTATATTGAGTCACGATACCGGTCACATTTGTGAAACCGGCGTCACCTCTCCTTTGTTTACCTAGAATTAAGGAGAATGTCAGCTGAAAATGCAAAATCTTACAATACTAGTACTACAAAGATTCGAGAGACTAAAGTAGTATTCATATGTGGCAATCGTTTTTGCATAAAGCAGTATATTGAAATGTACAAAGCACGTTGTACATGTAGGATTACCAACTCCAAGTATATTATAGGAGTTATCTTTAAGAATAGCCAAGTTTACATATTAAATTTCGATATTTCGTCATAGTCTCTATAGAACAACGATATATATTAACAAAGGACACAAAGATCTGAGAAGATTATAGCAGCACATTAACAATTTCGCTAATGCGACATACGCTATTTTTGGACCACCGACTTTCTTGCCATACGCTGCTCTATATAATGTGTCCCCAGAGAATGGTTCTCGGCGGTGGGAGTCGCCGGCCTCTGCCCGGCCGGGCTGATGGCCCCGTGATAGCGGATGTATTCTAACTTTAGTTTACGCACATGATTCTACGCACATGTTATCTTATTCAACAATCACTTTCAAGGTGGTCTAAGATAGAACTACTTCCCAAAAACGTTATATGTTCCACAGTATTGGAAATACGACATT
The DNA here is from genome assembly GCA_023653785.1 of Ophioderma brevispina. Lineage (NCBI taxonomy): Eukaryota > Metazoa > Echinodermata > Ophiuroidea > Amphilepidida > Ophiodermatidae > Ophioderma > Ophioderma brevispina. The sequence continues at coordinate 11,913 of JAMKCH010002144.1, read as the reverse complement.
ATCAGGTAATTCAAGATAGAATTATCCCCCCAAAATTACTCAATTTAATTCCATAGCCTTGGAAAAACAATTTCTGGACCTTTTTACTACAGTTGAGATCAAATTCAGACTAAAAGCAGGTACCGTCCAGGGCCCGTCTTACTTTAATTTAAATGGGCATAGCCAATTGTCAACCTTTCTTTTCTATTTATAACCAACTTAGGTGACCAGTCTAATTATAATAAGCATGCCTTAAAATTGTGGGCACCCACCCACCCTAAAAATGGGCATCTCGGCCACAATAAAAATGGCCATCTCAGCCGCAATAACTAAATACTTACCTCACAAGTTGAGATTCATTGTTCATTATCTTCATCATTGCAGTCTTCATAATCATCTTCATTGCAGTCATCAAATGGTCTTATTACAATTGGAGCAAATCCTCCATGCATCTTGTCAATAAGGGCTTCTTTTTCCACATGGCATCTTCTATTGCTTGAATATGCCTATCATAGTTTTGCCAGTTCTGTTGAGACACCTTGGAGATGCCTTCTTTAAAAAGTTCTTTGACCTCTTCTAATTTAAATGTGGTATTATTGGAAGCTACATGCCCTTTGACTTGGCTCCATACCTACAAATTGGATAATGACCATGCATATTGATTTTGTCATTGCATGCAGGCCCGTATGGGGTGGAGGGTGCAGTCGCACCTCCCCAAATTCCACAAAAGGGGCAAAAGGTCCACTTCTAGCTGATTTTTTTGATAAAAAGGTCCAAAATATAGAAAATTTTTGACCATAAGGTCCACTTTTTGGTGATAAAATGTTCAAAAAGTCCAAAAAAGGACAATTTTAGGGGGGTTAGGTCCATTTTCACCAAAAAGGTCCACTTTTTCGAAAAAAAGGAAGTCCACTTTTTCGAAGTTACGCACACCCCCCCCCCCCAAAAAAATCCTGCGTACGGCCCTGATTGCATGGTGCATATGGTAACAAGCATACATTGAAAAACATATTGCAAATCTTTTGAAAACACAGAGTTACCATTTACAACCAATTATTGCCTGCATGGAACTTCTCTGTGTACGGGTGTAACAAATAGTGACTCGGAAGACAAATCACATAGTTGAGACATGGGACAAGCATGTTAGTATCCCTGGGTAGTAATTTCAACATTTTATTTTTAAAAATCATAATGAAAAAACAAATACAATTACGATAAAAAAAATCAATACAAAAAAAAAAATAACATATAAATAAAAGAAAAACTAAGTGAGAATGTACAATAAAATAAAAAAACATTAAAGTCTGTTTAAATTAGGAAATCACAAAAACATGCACCACTTAAAAAAAACTCAAAAGTACACACATACAAAAAAAATCTAACAACAAAAATCAAGAATAAAAAAAATAAAGTATAAAGAAAAAGATCCATAAAAAATAAGAAAAACAATAAAAAGAAATAAAATTAAAACATTAAAAATCATAATTAAAAAAATTGTTCTAGATTACCATTCGAAATGGACGATATTTGCAGCATTTTGCAAGCTTGTAAGCCTTGCAATGCAGCATTATTTTGCAAGCTGTGAAAGCAATTGCAGGCTTAAACGATGCTAATTTATGCGTTGCCTATGCTCGTAATTAGTATGCAAGCATGCCATCTTGCGCAAGCTTGCAAAAAATGATTGCGTAACATTGCTGAAGCTTGTGCAAGCATAGCACTGTAGCAAGCTTATAACAAGCTTGGCATGCTGATAATTGTATATTGCAAGCTCGTACTGCTTGCAAAAAAGCATGTATACGCTTGCGCAAGCTGATACAAGTAATTGGTAAATTGCAAGCTTGTACATGCATGCAAATATACTTGCTCTGCAACCATGCATGCATAGCAAAAGAGGATATGCGAGCTATGAGCTCATAGTACTTGATCCACATGCAGACCTGTTTTTTTGCGGGGGGGGGATATCATTACCCAATTAAAATATATATGCAAAGAAATATAATCATCCTGATGTGTCTTAATCGGATTTGTTTCAATAGAGTGATCACCTCAACAGTGTTTTGACATGAAGTAACATTAAAAAGTAGCTGTGTTTATTGCTGTCTAAAATACAGATGTGTGATACATATACAAAACAAATTACAGCAATACAAAATACACTCGGTGCTCGGACCGCATGTGTTGTCTGCCATCGCGATTTGATCTGACAGCCGCATATGATTGACCTCATCAACAAACGAGGGATCACAAGTTACACCTATGACAAAGCTGCTTCACTTGATCTTCAACTTTCAATGAGGTCAATTTTAACTTTTGCCTATATCTTACAACTGGCTCAGAGACCTTGACCTTGGCATGTGACACTGTGACCTCATCAACAATGGGGGATACAATTGTTGACACCTATAACTCAAGTTTGGTTCCAATTGATCTTCAACTTTTCAATTGAGGTCAAATTACATTTAGCCTATCTTACAACCTTGACCTAACAGAACTTGCAGTGCACTTTGACCTCATTTAACACAAAATGGAAAATCAATTGCACTATAATCAGTTTGGTTCCAATTGATCTTCAAACTTTTAATTTGAGCTCAATTGAAACATTTTAGCCTATCTTACAACTTGGGACCTAACATTGACCTTTGACCTTGCTATGTGACCTTTGACCTCAACAAATGAGGGATCCCATGTTGAATCTGACTCAAGTGTGGGTTAATCATTAAAGTATGCAGATATTACAGGCAAATGTTAACCCTTAATTTTCACAACAGACATCAGACATCAACAGTGGACAAAGTGATCCATATGTGTCTTCCTGCATTAAGGCAGGGGGACACAAAAACAGTTACGCTTCCTCTGGATGTATATGAGGACTAATTCAACGTTAATGAAGGATATGTGACAAAAATGGAAAATGACAATATCTTGAAGAGATGCAACACATCAAATACCAGGATGTGAAATAAAGAAATGCTCCTTTAAATTAACCTGCCAAATTTCATCATCAACAACTAAATGGTCAAATTAAATAATAGGTCTGCCTCTTTAAAACCCAATTGCTACAAACTTATAAGTACTAAACACTGGGCAGCCACACTAATTATCCCAAAATCGTTTTTGTGGGTCGATCCCTAAATATACCAGCATATAAAATTTAACAAAAATCATGTAATCCCTTTAATGCCATTTTCTAACCCTGATAATTTTGTACACTTAAGTAGCACTTTTCAACCTTTGCATCTTGAATATAATGGCATGTATATTTATGTTTATTTTAAAGTGTAATTACTTGCTACTTGCTACCATGTCAATTATTTAAACCAAATCAGGTAATCCTTTAAATGAAATTGACAGTTCTGCATACAGTTACAGCTAATTAGCACCTTCAAATGCACATCTTGACTGCAAATTAGAAAACCTAGTGGCTGGCATGCCAATAAAATGCAGAATAAAACATGAGAAGACATAAGCCGACAAAAATGTCTTCCAAATTTGCTCCTTAAGAATATGTTTCAAAAGTAATCCTGTAAATTTTACTGAGTGATAATATACTCCCCCAAATAAACTTCTAAGGTTCTGCTAACATCTTATGTCATGGACATCTGTCTTATTTAAGCAAAGTGCCTAGCATATTATTAAATTTGAATAAATTAACCACCAACATAACCACTACATGTTGTCTTCCCTCAAAGAGATGATGGACTTTGACCTCCACAATGCATTTCAGCATTCTGTCTTGCGGCGCATATGCGCGCAAACTGCAAGACTAAAAATTTGTACTGGCTCGCTAAACTCGCAAGCTTGAACTCGCAATGCTAGTACGTCTTGCAGCTGGCATGCTTGGACGCGTATAAAATTTTAAATTGTGATCACATGCATAAGAATTGTTATGCAGATAGGGTTTGATTCACTCAACATTTTTTTCTGTAAATGGCTATCAGGGGTATAAAGTAATCAAACTAAGTTGTGATGAGCATGTTCTGAAATGTGACAATTTAACCCTCTATAGCCCACTCCTATTAAAGGACACTATCAGTGATTTGAAAAAGATTTGAAAATTTGCAGGAATAGCTTCAAAGTGAAGGATAAGTCTGTGAATTCGCATAAGTTACCTTTTCAGCTGTAGAATTTACAGAAAAGGAAGAGCACACGGCAGTGTTCCCAAGATACGATTCTCCATTCAATTTAGTGGTGAGTATAAGTATCCGTTCGGACAATAATGACTAAAATTCCTGATGCCTGTCCTTATGAGGTTGCTTATGGCGTATCATTTGCAGGGTATGTTAGGATACCTGGACTTGTTACATACATGCAAAAACATCTGAGTTTTGATGATTTTTCGATTGCTGATGTAGCAAATCACTGATAGTGTCTTTAATACCAGATAAATCGCAAGCAAGAACACATTTATATAGAGCTAGCAAAAATGTTTGCAGTTTTGAACAGTGTGCTTGCATGAGATTGCAAATGGTGTGAGATTGAAAATGCAAGTTTGTGGTTGCAGCTTGGAATTGCATCATGGTGCATGCGCAAGCTTGCACATCACCTAGTACAAAAATCCAGCTCAATGCGTGCAGTGCAAGCAATTGTGACATGTTTGCGCAAGCTGCGTATTAGTTGCAAGCATTTTTGCAAGCAGGCACATGATTGCAATTGTATGCGCCGCAATCATGCAATCATATGCAATCTGTGCAATATCTTGCACAAGCTTGCACAAGACTTGGCAAGTCATGTTCTTGAAGCATTTTCATAAGGGCAGGCGACTTATGTTACCATCAGATTTCAAATAGCTTTTTCACTTAAAAAACCCTAAACACGTCAATGGGACTCCCCCCCCCCCCCGAAAAAAAAAAAACGGCCGAGGGTCACCAGAAGGCAACCACTCTCAAACGGGACAGTCATTAAGATTTGTTTCGTGTGCCATTTTAACGGTAAATTATTTTTGCCAAAATTTTATATAATTGCTAAATTAACTTGTCTCCTATTTTGATGGGAAAAAATAAAATCGGCCATGGCATTGATATGCTGAATTCCATATTTTGGTGGCGTTATCAAAATTTGATTCCCCTCAATGGTATTGCAGTAAACTTTGTAAAACTTTTTTTCAGCAATGTAAGTGTAAAGTCAAGGGATGAGGTAAATTAAGAGCAACCGGAATATGCAAAAGGTTTAAAGGTTAGGAGGTCAACATGACATTATCATTGGTAAAACAAACTTGCTCTTTCACACTGTATTGTGTTGTCATTTATCAACCTATTTACACTCTATTTTGCTGTTTTTCCAATTTAGTTAAGTTAAGATCAGGTTATCATTGAGCTCCAGAAATGGGCATGTTAAAAATATTTTTTTTTTAAATTATCTCGGGCTAATGAAATTATCCTGAGAGCACACTCTCCCTTTATTTTAGCACCCCTACTATACACTCCATGCAGTTTACCTGATGTCAAACCCCTCTTGCTCAAATTTCCTTTCCAAAGACAATGATCTGCGCCAATGTTCATCACTGTGCTTTATGGGTTGAATTTTTGTCAATTTTTTGCAATTATTACACAAAAAAATACCGTCTTAAGTCGCAGCCCTGTGGTAGAAAAGATCTCAGAATAATTCATTATCTCGATCATTTTATTAACTCAAGATAAATTTATTATTTCAAGATGATTTTATTATTTCGAGATAAGAGGAGTAATTAATTTCCCTACCCAGATCTTATCTTGAGATCCACAAAATTCTCGATCATTTTAATATCTCACAAGATAATTTTATTATTCGAGATAAGCCTTGAGATAATTTTAAATTATCTCCAGATATTTTATTAGTTTCGAGATAAGATCCTGATATCATTTTATTATGGTCACGATAAGATCTTTGGGATCATTTTATATACCTCACAAGCATGCTTACCCTGTGATAATTTTATTAGCAGGATGATTTTTATCATCTCAATATATGGTTATATTTCGATTCTTGTGTCCCGATAATTTCCAAAAAAAAATATTTCTAACATGTCCACTTCGGGTTCTCGCATATGCTCGTGCAGAAGGACAGTTGAGAGAAAAAATATTGGCAGTATGCTAACATCACAAAATTGATGGTTTTTGGCTGTTTAAGGACCCCGGGTGATTAGATACTTACATTTTCGCTACTATTCAATTCACAGTGTTAGGGTGGAAGCCGAAGAACCTTCTTGTTCTGCAGAGTTGTTCATTTTCTTAGTCTCCCAACTGATCAGATAGGGTCAACCAGCTTGAGAAGTTCGGCAATTATCATGGTCATCTTCCCAGTGAATAGCCTTTGCTGGTGAGCCTTCTTCGATCGCTGGGCCTCTTCCACCCCTTTCCTTGTAGTAATTCTACCTTGGCAGAATGGTAGGGTGCGTTGTCCATGACTATAACAGATTGTGGGGTATATTTGGTAACAGTTTTTCATAAACATTTTTCATTAGTTGAGCGTTCATTTCAACCATGATAATCCCCTTCACTCTTCTTTGACTGGAAGACTATCCTAGGCGTTTGGGACAAACCATGCTTGTGCACTGCCCAGCATGTGTGATGAGATCCTCTCAACCTTTTCCCGACGGTTGCTTAAGCCCAACTGTTCACCTCAAGAAATGCTTCCGCTCCTCCTTTTACATTCTTGTCCTGCCATACTTGCTGCAATTTAACTTGCGTAGGGTTGGTGGCTTGTTCTTGTGGAAGAAATCATAGTGAATTTTGCTCCTAACTGCACTTTCAAATAACTTGGTACTCCCTTAAAATATCTCTATTTGGCTTCTTTGTTTTTTGACGGCCGTCTTTATCTCCGAAGTTTGCCACTTGCAAATTCCTTTTTTTTCCTTTCTTGCCGAGTATACAACTGTTTTGGAAACCCCGCAGGCATCCGCTGTTTGTAACGACAGATATCATCAACCAGAAGCTCGGAAAACTCAAACTCACGCCGAAAAAAACATAAACATTCATAATAATTTCCTTAATTTCTTTCCCCGTCATGCTGCACCTTTGCGTGTTTGTGAAACAGTACTTTGGGTGAAAGTGGCGAAACAAACCTCTTTTGAGGCTGACGATCCTCTCCATTTTAAAAGCCGTATGTCTGTCGATTTGTAATAAGATATTTGTACCGGTTTTTTTTGTATTTGTCGCTAGTTAAACCACCTCGATCCCAGTGTGATTTTATGAGCATTATTCGCGCAGTATACTCCCGCGAAGGTCCCAGGGGCCGCCCATAATGATTTCATATTCATGCATCCGCCAAGTGATGTGACGTAAATAATTTATTATACAGTACATAGATTTATCGCTCGCGCATTGCAATCACGTGGTTAGTGTTGGCTATGGAATTGGTAGTGTATAATTCATACTTCAGCGGACAGAGTATAGGTAAATTTGTCGGACTAGTTAGTCCGACAGATCTTACTAGCTCGTAGAAACAAATATTATCCAAAGGAAGATTGCACACTACCCATGTGTTTGGTGTAACGGAAGTGGACTCCATGGGGCCAAGGACGATGCTAGTGTCTGTCGGGTAAAAGCACGACATCGCATATTTCCTGTGTGAAGCAATGGCGCGAATTAACAGCACAACTGCTTAAAGACACACAAAGGAAATACAAATTGAGAAATTAGGTCTTTAACAATGTAGGGCATTATAGTAGGTTCCAAATTAAAGTCCCATTCTAGAAGTTTGGGGAAGAAGGTTTGGAAGGTGTTTTCTTGTATTTCAAGGGTGCTGAACAAGATTATTTGGGTCCAACCTCTGAGCAATTGGGGAACTCCGCTAGAGGGCGTTTTTCAAAATGGCAGCCAAAATTCAGGAAATTGGCATATTAAAGATAAAAACGGTCATCTAATAGTTTAATATGAATCAATTTCTTAATGCTAATTTATATTGTGTAATACTACTCCAATAATTAGAATTTATGATAATACCGTAGAGGGCGCGTTTTCAAAATGGCTGCCAAAATGCTGTATATAGCCTTTTTGGGACCCCGTTATCATTAATTATTAGTGAATACAAGTATAAATCAAAGTGAAGATGTTTGAAGGTATTTATTTGTTTACATTTTTCAAAGATGCTGAAGCAGATAAAGTTTGGTCCAAACCTCTGGAAAATGTGGGGAACTCTCGCATAGTGCGTTTTTCAAAATGCCGCCAAATTCCAGAAAATGGTTATTGAACGCTGAACGGCTATCTGATAATCCAAATGAATCATTTTGGGGTATTTTCTGAATGCTCTCTATTATATGATGAATTTAAATAATTAGTATTTTATGTACCTTTAAGAGGGCGCTTTTTCAAAATGGCCGCCAAATTCCAGAAAATTGCATATAAGTAAGGCTAAAACAGCCATCTATGAGTCCAAATGAAATCACCTTTCGGTGTTTTCTAATGCTAGTTATTGTATTATGCTATGCCATAATTAGAAATTATGATAAGTTCCGTGAGGGCGCTTTTTCAAAATGGCTGCCAAAATTCTGTATAATATCCTTTTTGGGACCTTCTCATTATTATTAATGGATTCATGTATAATCATGTGAAGATGTTTGAAGGTATTTGTTTACATTTTCAAGAATGCTGAACAAGATTATTTGGTCGCAACCTCTGGGAAATGTGGGGAATCTCGCTAGAGGGCGTTTTTCAAAAATGGCCGCCAAATTCCAGAAAATGCATATTAACGAAAGTTCTAAAAACACAAACAGCCATCTAAGAGTCAAATGAATCAATTTCGTTCGGTGTTTCCAATGCAATTATTGTGTCATGCTATTCCAAACATTATAATTTATGATAGTACCCCTAGAGGCGCTGTTTTTTCAAAAATGCTGCCAAAATTCCATAAAGATATAAGTCTTTTGGGGGCTGTTTCAATTATAATCAAATTCAAATATAAAATCCAAGTGAAGGATTTTAAAGATGTTTTTTTTAAATATTTTCAAGGATGCTGAACAAGATTTTTTATGTCGCACACCTGTGAAATGTAGATAACTCTACTAAGAGTGTAAAAGGGATATCATTAAATTATTTTCAAATACAGCATAAATCAATCTGGCCAGATGTTTGAAATGTGTTTGTTTATATTTTTTCAAGGATGCTGAACAAGATTGTTTTGGTCCAACCTATGAGAAATGTGCGAAATTCCGATAGGGACATTTCAAAATTGCCGCCCATAAATTCCAGAAAACCGCATCTTAAAGCAGATAACAATTCGAGAATCAAAATGAAATCATTTTGGGGTGTTTATTACTTCTATTTATGATAAAATGCCCATAGAGGGCGGCTTTCAAAAATGGCTGCAAATTCCAGAAAAAGAAAATGACATATTAAAGATAGATAAAGAACAGACATCTAAGATTCAAATGAAATCAATTTGGGTGGTTACATTGATAATGGTGTTCCGCTATTCGAGCAATGACGGATATGATAAACCACAGAGGTTTTTTTTTCAAAATGGGCAACCAAATGCCATTATAATAGCCTTTTGGGGTGGGGGTACCCAATGATATTGACAAATACAAGTTATAAATCAAGGTGAAGATGTTTGAAGGTTATTCGTGTATATTTCAAGGATGCTCAGATTTTTAGGTCCGACCCCATAAAATGTGGGGGAAATTCACTAGAGGATTTTCAAACGGGCCATCAAATTACAGAAATGGTTATTAAGCTAAATATAGCCATTTCTAAGAGTTAAAATGCTATCAATTTGAGGTATTTCTTAATTATATTTATTGTATATTTAGGAGTTTGCGCTATTTGAAATGGCTGATAAAGTTTAACACAAACGTCTTTCTACCTTTCGAATTTAATTTAAATATATATTACATATATAGTAAATTTGATATAATTAAATGGGTCATCCCTAATACATCAATGGATGTCGGCGGCCATAATTGAAGGGGATAATTTCTATAGTATTGCCTCTTCAGGATTATTGCTAAAATATCATAAATTCTTCATGACACTTACAGGTACTAGTATTTAAAAAAGAGACATGGCACATTTGAAAAAAATAGTGCGCCATCAAGATTTTTTGTAAAAAAAGGCTTTTATTACAAGCCCTCACCCGAATGCTTAAGACCAAATCGCTTCCGTATGGGAAACGAAACAACGAGTTTATAAATTTAAGTTCGCCGGCGACCGTCGTTAAATCAGCAGACGAGAAAAATGGCGTTTAACCAAAGAACACGCACGCCTTTGAGTTCACCAACGCTATGCACACTGTTTGATCGGTCTATAACCTATAGCAGTGAGTTACGAGTCAAAAATATCATGTAATATACACAGTGTTGATTAAAGTAGGGAAAATTCAAAAGTTGGCCCTCCAAATACCTGGATGTCTTTATCCTCATATCAATGTCCCTATCTGTTTTTGGGTATGTTATTTTTATGTGTAAAATATATCTCTGTTCTTCCAATGGCCAAGACTATCATTTGAGACCAAATTGAAGAAATTCCATATTTTGTGAAAATGTGCCAGTGCCGCTTTAAAATCTGAAATGTAAAAACAACTTTTATATGACATTTGACAGCCATTTTTCAAAAGCGCCCTCTAGGCACATTTATTATAAATCCTTCTGATTGAAATAGCATTACACAATAAATAGCATCATTAGAAACAACCAAAAATTATTTCATTTTTTATTCTCAGATTCTCAGCTGTTAAATACTTTAATATATGGTTTTCTGAAGTTTTGGCAGCCATTTTGAAAACGCCCTCTGTAGAGATTTCCCCAAATTTCTCAGAGGTTCGACCAAAAAAATCTTGTTCAGCATCCTTGAAAATATAAACAAATACTTTCAAACATCTGCACTTTAATTTATTTTGATATAATTAATTGATATCATTTTGTACTCTTAGACAGCTGTTTTTAGCTTTAATATGTCATTTCTGGCATTTTAACAGCCATTTTCAGAGTTATCCACATTTCCCAAACGTTGGACCTAAAAAATCTTGTTCAGCATCCTTGAAAATATAAAAAAAAACATCTTTAAAATCTTCACTTTGATTTATATTTGAATTTGATAATAATTGAAAACAACCCCCAAAACGTTATTTTATGGAATTTTGGCAGCCATTTTGAAAAAGCGCCCTCTAGGGTACTTATCATAAATTCTAATATTTGGAATAGCATAATACAATAGCTAGCATTTAGAAACATCGAAATTTGATTACATTTGGACTCTTAGATGGCTGTTTTTAGCTTTAATATGCATTTTTCTGGAATTTTGGTGGCCATTTTAAAAAACGCCCTCTAGCGAGAGTTCCCCACATTTCCCAGAGGTTGGACAAAAATAATCTTGTTCAGCATTCTTGAAAATGTAAACAAATACCTTCAAACATCTTCACATTGATTTATAATTGTATCCATTAATAATTAATTGATAACGGTCCCAAAAAGGCTATTATACAGAATTTTGGCAGCCATTTTGAAAAAGCGCCCTCCACGGGTACTTATCATAATTTCTAATTATTGGAATAGCATAATACAATAACTAGCATTAAGAAACACAGAAATTTTATTTCATTTGGACTCTTAGCATAGATGGCCGTTTTTAGCCTTAATGTGCAATTTTCTGGAATTTTGGCGGCCATTTTGAAAAAGCGCCCTCTAAAGGTACCTATCATAAATCCTAATTATTCAAATATCATTATATAATAGAGAGCATTAAGAAATACCCCAAAATTGATTTCATTTGGATTCTCAGATAGTCGTTTCTAGCTTAAATATACCATTTTTTAAAATTTTGTCGGCCATTTTAAAAAACGCCCTCTAGCGAGAGTTCCCCACATTTCCCAGAGGTTGGACCAAAATAATCTTGTTCAGCATCCTTGAAAATGTAAGCAAATACCTTCAAATATCTTCACTTTGATTTATACTTGTATTCACTAATAATTAATTGATAACGGTCCCAAAAAGGCTATTATACAAAATTTTGGCAGCCATTTTGA
>JAMKCH010002143.1:0-41216 GCA_023653785.1 Ophioderma brevispina | reverse complement strand
GGAGCGTAACAAAATTGGGTCACCCTCCGCTTCCTAGTATTGAATCTGTCCCAGAGTGAAAGGCACAGGCAAGCTATAGCTCAGAGACGAAGCGAGCCTTACTTTACATAATTAATTGAGCTCATATTTGGAAAGTAAGATATTGCTTATTAATAAAGAAATTCGTGGACACATGATGTGGGGCACACACAGACGGCTAACTTCGCAGGTTTAAAACCAAACATGGAGGCTGTTTTCTTGCGTGACATCTGGAAAAATTCATTAAAAGCCTGAAAATGCACTAGTTATATTAAAAACGTAATGTATTTTCTGATCACATGAAGACTGGGTATATTTCTAAACTAAATGGCATGTGGGACAGGCAATTCGAGGAAATTTACTCCGCGTCATCAATTTCAGGGCTAATTTCATCGATTGGCCCAATACCAGCCATATAGACTATAAACACATTCGGGATGGGAAGTTCGCTGCACTCTACAGGGTGGAATAATAACTAAAATGTTTGGTCACCATATGTTAAAAAAATCTGGTCTGTTGTGAATTTAGATTGTTACGGGGCGTGATATTGTTGTATTTCATGTTAGAGAGTCTTAAATGTGAAAGGAAATATGCCCAAAGTTGTCATTTTTTTCTCAGAATACTAGGGTAAGTGAGTTAGTGGGGTTTAAACCATGATGTCATAGTATTGCGCAACTATTGACCAAGCAAGACAGCTACGCCGTCATCGTTCTTCGGAGAAACATCTATTGAGTATAGTGACTATGGCTAATTAATCTTAATTTTGACACACAACTTCCACGAGAATTTTTAATAACCACTCCAAGGACGGCTTGGATGGGTTTATTAGGTTAATTTCGGAAAACAGATTGCACATGTCCTGTATTGGACAAAACTATTGCGTAATTCTCGCTGGCTTATAAAGTTGTTCATTTACTCCGTGGAAAAGTATTTATATCTTTGAAGTAAACACTTCCATGAGGTGGCACTAAGTGTCAACCAATATTTCATCTCTTAAACAAATTTGATATTGTAGTGAAACGGTACAAACTTATCATTACTTTAATTAAAGTGCATTCTTTGAAAACAAACCAGAAGATATTGCTGCCCATTCCAAAAAATCTAAAAAAATGACAACCTCACTGTGGATATCCGCATTTCTTCGCTTACCGCAGCGACTTGGCTACTCAATGAGGATCAAATTGAAGAAAAATGTTACTTAAGTAAAACGATATTTCGTAATTTTATCAAAAATGTTGGATAGATCAAAAGGCCTTTTACTTTTGCAATGGGATAAACCAGGTGCCAAAATAACGGGGACAGTGTTTAATAATAGCAATATTCATCAGATATACCTTAGGATAGGAAACATAAAGAAATGATATTTGTTTCTTTATCTAAAACAAATAGACATGTGATGCCCCACAATGGAATGCTCATTGTTTTTTATGTTAAAAATCCCGATTGACGGTTATGAAAATTTCCAATGTTTTTGGAGCCTAGCCTTAATGGTAGTTATATGCCCAGTGTCCATATTTACGACGTAATGGCAAAAACATTTCATTTTAATAATAATAATTATAATTACCTGGCACTTTAGGGACGTCATTCACCATATTACTCTGGCGCTTACAATTATTATCGATACGTTAACTAGAAAATCATCAGAATCATTCGCTTCTTTTCTATTTATCCCTTAACTCTAGGAGTGGCCCTTCAAAGTTAACCGTAGGTTGCTCACCGGTTCGCTCTGTTATTTCCGCTCAGTCGAAAACCTGTTTCAAAAACAAAAGAACATGTTTCCATCCATGTTTTGGAATCCGCTGCTATACAGGGTGACCCCATAAAAACTTTACCCAAAATTAAAGTTGATATTTTTCCACTTTCGTAATTTGATATCTGGGATTTTTTTATCATAAAGATGAGTAATAGAGCATCGTACCTGATTTTTTGTTCATTTGGATGAGGTGGTTTTTCAAGATATGTTCCACTGAACATAAGTCAGCAAAACAGACTTGTCACCGGAGCATCATTTTTCTTAGGCGTGTTGAACACAATTGAAACATCAAAAGAATTTATCTTTAAAGGTCTTACCTTTAGTTTCAATCTTCCACATGTCCTCCCTGATTTGCGATGCCCTTGGTAGCCATGGAGTGCATGTGTTGAAGAGCTCTTGATGTTACAAGCGTTATCTAATTGCGGTAAAGCATCGTTTATCCGTCGTCGTAGTTCGGGTAATGTGTTTGGGGGACCCTATTGTACAACTCTAGCGTTTACATTTCACCCACATAGACTAAAAATAGAGCGGAGTTAGATCGGTGCCGAGGGGGCCGTTCACCGCATGCCTAATCCAATGATCCTATTTGGAAAGAGTTTCTGAAGGCGTTTCTAACCATTACAGCCCTGTGTGCTGGTGCACCGTCTGAAGACCAGGCACGACGAATTGCCCCATTTCTTTCCTGCAGTGAAAATGCGCCGCAACTTGAGTTCCAAATGTGAGTAATGATATGAGATTAAACCGGTACCATTAACATTTATAATAAAATGGGCGCCCAATTAGGTTATGGTTACCTGTAAACGCGCAAAACTGCAAACTTCCTGGATCTTAGGACGGTCGTAGACAAAACCATTGGGAGGGTTCCCTTTTGGCGCATACTCTCTCACATTTTGAGAGTTAACTGAGCCAGTGATTGGAAAATTGGCCTCATCCTCAACAACAAGTTCTCTTAAGAAGCGCCATGGACTGTTGATTAGCCAATTGCCAGCCTACGTTGAGGATCACATGCATCAAATATGGTGTCTCCATCAATTTTGTATGGATGCCAATTGAGTAATAACTAACGATGCGCTGAAATTACGATCTGGAGACATTTGCGAAACGGTTTCTCCATGCTTGGCTGGGTTGTTGCGAAGCTGTCTTACAGCTTGAATGTTCGCAGGTGTTCTGACGATCCTAGGGCAGTCCAGCTTTCGTCCTTTGTTTGACATGTTCCAAGTTCCCTCTGTTGCAAACAGTTTTCTCATGTTACAGATAGCAGCTTGGTGGTAACTTCAAACCAAGGGAAACCTGTTGGCAATTGCAGTGCCACAGACGACAGAGCTACCAGTTTGGTAGTAATCTTACCACGAAGGCTCGTTGTGTTGTGGCGTAAATTGAGGTGCCATTACTATTATATGAGAATGTTTAAAGTTCTCCTTCAAGAAAGATATCTGGCTTTAAGCACAACTGCACGCTACAGTATGATTTTTGATTGAAAAGCCCCTCCCGACACAAGACAGACAACTGGTATTTAGCACAAATGCATGATATAATTTCCGACCTGAATAAGCCCGGTGTCATTTCTCTCCAGCCCCCCCCGCTTTTGTTCAGTCTTAGACTCACCCTCATTTACTTGGTTTCTTTCTCATGTATTTGCGTTCTTTTCATTTTTCCTGCTTCCTTCCAAACAATTGATGTGTACAGTAATATTCATTCCATCATGAAATACCCATGGACACGTCTGTTTTGCTGAATCATTGTTCGTTGGACCATATCTTGAAAACCACTCAACCAAAATGCAAATTTTTTTCAGGCAAGATGCTCTCAATTACCCATTCTTTATGGTAAAATAAAATCCACAGATATCAATTAAAAAAGTGGAAAATATCACTTTCATTTTGGGTAAGTTTTTATTGGGTCACCCTGTATAATAGGTTTACCGTTGTGATATTTTACCGCTTCAGGTAGTCATACGGAATAAAGCTAATTAACACATGACTAGTGTACACGAGCCCTAAGACGCCCTGAACGGTATATTATCACAGCGATAAATATATTATAGAACACCGCCATTAGCATGTTCATCATTTAACCACATTATATTTCGCATTCAAACGCTTTTGATTCATAAACATTTTTAGAAACAAAATTTAGTGGCCTCAACCTTAAACGGGTACATTTTTACTTAACTATATCGTTCATAATACAACAACATTAAATAGTTTGCTACACAGATTGCAGAAGACAATTTATGATTTATCGCCATGTTTTATTCACACAAACACACTTTATTAGTTGCACTTCTTCGTAATTTATATACCCCATTCCCTTATTGTTTACATAATTCAATATTACAAACTATGTCACGTTGTCCTTTTGCCTCTGATTCAATTGATAATGTTCAAATGTTTGCCAACTCCATTCAAATCAGGGCTCATGTGGGGAATTTGTGATGACAATATTCTGATGACGAACAGTGATCAGTACTCCCTCCGGACTGAGCCATAAAATGACGTCACGACGTATTGTAGTTGTTACAGTTCTACAAAATGCAACCTTTCTAATAAAGATGCAATAAGATCAATGAATCAGATAAATAGCAGACACAATCAGAAAGCCACACGAGACGCTCACCTGTACGTGGAATGTGGAATCCCTTTTACAAGGATCGATCGAATGAAATAATTTTCACAGCTCATGCACAGGGTCGCGTCTCGCGTCTTACTTTTAGAAGCTTTTAGAGGTATCTTATTTCGATTTTCGACGCAATACTGGTGGCGCGTACGGTTCGTGAGCTTGCAAACAACCTGGGAGTGGTGGCCTTACTTTTCAGTCATGATAAACTATTATATTTATACGTCATAATCTTTAAGATCTTCTTAACACAAGGATTAAAAAATATAGAGTTGTTTTCTTAACAAAATATGACTGATATGATACATGTAAAATATTTTCAAGATCATGACTCTTATCTGGATTATGACCTTTAACTCATTTTATCCCACTAATAAAAAGGTTCGGGTGTAGTAAATAATGAGGTAGGTAGATTATAATAATTTGTACATTTGTTGAATCGTTGTGTTGGGATCGAAAATTTAATTCCAACTCAATCACAACATATCGAAATCTTGACTAAATTGCTTGACTTATGACCTATTATTGTCTGTAGGAGTGTCAAATTGTACTTTGTCCCATCATCAGACGTCAGTCTGGTCAGCACTTGCAGAAAACCTAAACTGTATGAGCCTTTATTTTCCTTTTTGTTAATTAATAATTATGTCAGATCTGCTAAATGTAATTTAGGAAGCCTTTAGAAAAGTGCAAGATCTCTGAACTGATCCTCTTATAGATAGATGTTCTGATTGCAGCGGGTAGGCATCATCTTTGGGTAAGGTTCATAAGCTCATCTGGAAAGGAAACAAAATCAAGACGATTCACTTCGGCAGAATCCAGAGAATAATATTGAGACTTATTATACTTACCCTCTTAGAAATAAAAGTGTTCATCTTGAACCATTTGTTGTTCTGTATGTAAACTCCTTCCCATAATGTTCTAACAAAACAAAATGGTTCCGTTAGCCGTCAGGACATGTTTAGTTCTATGTAGAACATTCCTGTCGCGAAGGTCTTCTTAGCAGAACCATTCAGGTGACCTTACAACAAAATGGTTCTTCGTATAGCCAGAAGAATTTTTCAAGCTGCTCAAACTATGTTGGTTCAACTTACTAGAACCAATTTGGTAGCACTCTACGACAGGGACAAAAACATGTGCAACTTTATTGTTAAGAGTGTATCTAAACGTTCTCTGTACTGGATTCAGAATTTCTTCGACAAGTGGCACACCTACGTCTATTTACGGAACGCACTACATCACAATCATGGTCATCGGCACATAACTTTCGGGTCAACATGTAGTTCACAAAAATTTGTCGAAGAGAAATTACGAATGGAGAATATCAATTTGTGCTACTCTATATAAAGAAGTTGACTAGTGTAAAGGATATTACAAGTGAAAATTGTCGGCAACTTTTTTTTAATTGCCTGATGTATGTGTTACTGCACGGTGAAAGATAAGTGCAACATTTGCGCGATTAGTCCGATTTGAAAGACTCAACAGAGGAATGAATATCTCCTAGTGTCGAAGTCCATAATTATCTCTTCAGTGAGAGTGAAATGAAGCTCCTCAAACGGAAGATAAAATTGAATCTATTGGATAAAAATGAGTTAATTTCATATCAAAGGACGGTTTTAGATTTCATATTTCATATCACATCGAACAGGTACTTAACATGTTGATATCTTTACGGTGAAAGACAACGATCCTGGGTGTAGGATGGCAACTTTTTGTGTGAACGATAAAATCTGCTGTGTTAATGAAAAGAGGATAAGTAATTTGTGCTAGTTATAAAAAAATATTGCTACAGCGGGGAGGGGATAAACACCTAAAATCTTTTCAACTGCGAGGACAATATAACAATGCCGCACTCCCCAGATGAAAAGAATCTGAAGTGTTTTTTCTCCACACATACGAGCCGATTGTTGAAAATCATTAGCTCTATTGTTTGCTGAATAACTTGAAACTGATAACTGGTAACTGATCTTGTGAAAAGAAATGAGGTGACATGTTATTAATTTCGAGAAATGTACCAGTTTTATTTGCTGGAACAGACGGTTTATGAATTATTTTTAATAAATCGTTATGAATTGCATTTGGGTTTTGCTCATGGCCCCTGAGGGGACTTGAAAACAAACCGCATAGAAGGACACGCCCAATAGTCTACAAAAGGAAACATTTGTGAACAATAATTGAAACTTTCTTCTAATACCAAAAATCTCAATTTTGTTGGAATAAAGGAATATAAGTAAAAATAGCGTGGTCTTTTTTTTTTTTGGAGGGGGGGGGGGAGGGGAGAGATGCAGAGATTAAGATATAGACGAGGCTCGCTTTCAATCGTAAATATTAACTTTCTTCAGATAGAAGATTATAATATAAAAATTTAACACTTTGGTTACATTTTGCGTCTTTTCATCTACTGAAGAATCCGCATTTTGAAGACTTGCAGCTGTCTTTTTTTAGATGACTTAGATGAGGATTTCCCCTGTCGCTTCTTGCTTGCTACCATGGTGAGCAGGCACAACAACAGCAGGCAACAACACAAAGAACAACGAGCAGAATCACTCCGGCCACTACTGCTCCAAACAATTGCACCCGCACTAGAATAGAATCATTGTAAAATGTATTAAATCATCTGAGCCTTTAGTCTAAGTGATGTATTGGTGACTAATCTTTTAGTAGGATTTTCTGCTAAAATTGATTTTTGTTGCGTTTTGGGTTTTCAATAGGACCTCACTGTCAGAAAATGATGGGGTGCAAATTTTTCGAAACAAAAATGCATTTTATTTATTTTTTGATATCACCATTGCGACATCCAGGGAAAGTTGTGACCCCCATTGACCATGTAGACCCTTGCGACATTTTCCTATGTAATTAGCCAACCAAATGTCACAACTACTGTAAAATAATACAGTTTTGGATCCTGTGAGACAATCCACAACTTATCACCAGTTTCAACAAAATCTGTGCATTGGGTAAATTTTACCCCAGTATGACCTTGAACCATTATGGGGCTATAGCGCTTTAACTAAAGGTCGGCACCTAGGCTAGCAATATATACGTTTTTTCTAATCCTTATAAGGAGACGAAATGTTAATGTACATTAAAACATAATTTGATTCGATTTAAATTTTTCCCTGTAGTAACATTTTCCCCCTTGAGGAAGGGGGAAGCAGTCCGAAAATTTGCACCGCATCATTTTATGACTGCCTGGTCCCTATTAAATGGAAAAACAGCAAGAAAATCAACCAAAATCCTACGGGAACTGTTTCATGACATACCATTAGTTACAAGTGATTCGTACTTTTCTCATTTCTGTTTGTAAGGCAGAGAACTACAATTGAGGCGGCGTAAGGGATTGAAAGATATTAACATGCTGACGTCACCACAATGAATCATATATTAAACTGAAAGTTTGCCAAATAAGCTTATGCAATAATATATTGAGATCATAAGCTAAAATGACATCACAAACTCAACCTTTAAAACTAAATACCTTCCAAATTTCCGTTAAATGACCCGATCAGGGTTTTGTTTGCCCGTGATTATTGTAGTTGGGTACAGGTGCTCGTTAAGGAATTGTTTGACGATCAAAGTGACCCCTTTGAGTACCAAGGGTAAAAGGCAACCCCCTTTTTTGACCTCAGCACGTTAAAAAAATTTCCGTAAATTTACGGAATTTCTGGCTGCAGTATTTCCAGACATTTTTACTGGTAAATTTACAGAAATTTCTGTCAATTAACGGAACTTTGACAGTAATTTTACAGAAATTTGTCTCATATTACGGAAAAAATGTGTATTTTAACAGAATTTTCCGTAATTTAAAATTACGGAACCAAAAAAAAAAAAAGTCGCGAAATATTGCTGCCAGAAATTTTTGAAATATTCCAAATTAAAAAAAAAAAACTTTTTATGTTTTTTGTTGTTTATTGTTATTGTCAAACAGATTTTCCGTAAATTTACGGAAAATCTGTTCTTCTTAATTACGGAAATTTTTAACAGTGAGGTGTAGTAAAAATTAATTCCCCTTTTGATACCGTTTCGGAGGACCTACCGGGGCAAAAATCATATTCTCTCCGAGACTTGCAGAGAAATGTTGATAGTTTGTGAAACTTACACAGCAAATTATTTCGGGAATTTTAGCGATGAATCAAATTAAGTCTTTCCGGTAAATCTAAAATAAGTTGCTTCCAGTAGGTGTTCAAAAAAAACAAAAACAACAAAAAAATGGGGTGATTATATACCCGGGCAGCCCCCCCACACATAAGTATAGGCAATGGCACGCTTCTTGTTAGGGAATAATCATCTACTCTGTGTGTTAGTCCTTTCATTAGCTTCTGACGTGTTGCTGGTGGAAATAGATTAATATGTACATTTCTGCACGCGTCGCCCAAGTCATTCCAAAAATGGTCAAGGGTGAAATATGTGGTAACCTGGCGGGCCATGGGAGCCGAAACGATTTGTGGTTTCAATAAAAAAAAAGTCAATAGTTATTCTTACGTGTGTGTCTGGTATGTCTGGTGGAAGATAAGGTCTTCGTTCTCCCTTATTGATGGAAAAACTTAGAGGTTGTAACCTTATCAATCTTTTTATTGTTATGAGGCTTGTGCTTCGTTCCATGTAATACCCCAAATCATCACCGATCCTCCACCATACCTGTCATGTTCCTTAATGCAGATGTCAAGGAACTTCTCCAAAGGCAATCTATGACTCGGTATAGCTACTGTTTATTACTTGTCCGTCTTTTCCGTTGTAATACCACCCAAACCATGACCGATCCTCCACCATACCTGTCATGTTCTTAAGATGATTCACCATGTCAGGGATGTTGAGCTGTTGCGGTCTTAGTGGAATCCTGATGAGCAGCTTCTGGGACTTCATGTTGACTTCAAGCAGACGACATTAATAGTTAATAATGAAATTTGAGTAATATTTGTATTTTACCATAGTTGTCTGTATCTTTGTAGGACCAATACAGTATATCCCGTTAACGGATCCTTTCGCATTCCTTTGTATGAAGAAAGCGGCCCACTACACTTGCACAGTCTTTCAATCACGTCCTATTCTCCTACTCCACTTCGTGTTGTGACAATTCTGCCTCCGACATTCCAATAATTCCTGCCTTTTTCAAACTGTGAAAACTGGCTTTACCCAGTACCCATTGCTGGCACCTGTTGTCATTGAGAGGAAAAGACTGATGAGGAAAGCTCTTGCTCACCTGAATGACCAGCGAAACCATCCATATGATGCGTTCTTAAAAGATGGTTAGGAATGCAGACATGCAAGTCCACAAGTGCTTGTTACGTAATCATTCAAGCATGATTACCATTGGTCAATGTAACGTGATTATTATTTGATCATTCTGATGTTGAAATACGTACCAGATTTAAACATTGATATAAAGGGGTGGGGTTTGCACATCAAGATATTGACGGATAAACCAACCAACTAGTATTGAACCTGGTTGAGCACGTCCACCCTGGAGCTGACTCCTAATGGGATGGGAATGGCGATGACTCAAAACATATTGAGAACCAGGGGTCGTTCCGAACCTCATGCGTAACCCTACGTGTATACTAACTAATGCATATGTCCTACAGTAATAGACCTTTTCATACCATTTACACAGTGCTGGAGAAGTTGGATCCCTCAGGCATGACATAGGGTATGCCCGATAGAGTTACGAATGAGTTCGCGGATAAACGAACCCCAGAACCGGCCGATCTAAGGTTTCCTTGCAGAAGTCATTGATACCTGGAAGGCAGATCAGGACACGACCTGTGGTTGTGGAACAGCACCACAGAAAATGGACCATCTCTTGGGTTGCCCACTGTTGGCGCAACAATGCACAGACTTGTACCATCTCGGGCAAGATCAAGTTTGAGAACCAGTGTTTGGACACGATAAGAAGACGACCAGTCAAATTTTAAAGCAAAACATTGAGAAACACGTGCTTACTTCTGAAAGCGGAGCATTGAAAGTGACAGGAGGAGATTTTTTAGGAGTTTACGAGTTTCTCTCAAATTGCAAAAGAATCGATTGTAGGACCACAAACAAGAACGTTCCGAAGTTTTATTGGACAACAAGTACAAAAGAAAACACAGCAAACCTTGTTTGAACTTTGCTGCCCTAACGTAATTGTCCATAGAACACAGTGCTTTGACTTTATGTCGTGTACGACAGAAAGTACTAAATCCTCGATTATTACATAAAGGACGGCGTATGCGGTTTTATTCACTTAGGTGTGTCTAATACAATTGGAAAAGCATTCCAAATATGCAAAAAAAACGGGTCGAAAAAAAATTGGGGGAGCTTCTTTCTGGAAATTTCCTCTGTCTCTTTGAAAGTAGGCACATTTAAAGCAGCATTATCTATGGTCTTATCTTTAAACTTTTGAAAATGGCGTTATATCGGTTGTGGCCAATAAAACTCTTCATTATTATTTTGTTATTTTTCTTTTTATGTAAAATTTTCTTTATAAATATAAGCTCTGGAGATTGAACCACGCGCTACCCACCCCACCCAACCCCTCCTCGATGCACATTGCTTATTCCAACAGATAGATCGATCAAAGAAAGAAAAAAGGTTAATTTTAAATCATCTCTTTAGTCCTTCTTATTCGGTATTT
The DNA here is from genome assembly GCA_023653785.1 of Ophioderma brevispina. Classification (NCBI taxonomy): domain Eukaryota; kingdom Metazoa; phylum Echinodermata; class Ophiuroidea; order Amphilepidida; family Ophiodermatidae; genus Ophioderma; species Ophioderma brevispina. The sequence goes on along the minus strand of JAMKCH010002143.1, from coordinate 30,219 downwards.
GACGTAAGAAAATAATTTGTAAATCGGTACACTTTCATTTAAGATAATTTTTTTAAAAAAATCAACAAACACTTGTGCTCCTACCGGAAACAAAATTTTAGCTGTTTCGTTTTCAGGGAGACGAAGCAGAATACCAAGCTCCCTCACCCAACACCCCATGTCAACATGGCCAAGGTCGTGCCAAACACAATGCCCAAATCCTAAACCTGGGAAAAAAATGCAACAAAAACAAATATACCAATTCCAACGATACATCATAGTTGTTACTGTTTCAATATGATTGGGCCGCTGTTTAGTCATACATGGAAAACATTCAACCGCGTAGTTGTTCATCACAAATCCACCACAATTGATTAAAGTATCGGGTCTCATTTACCCCCAAGAGAGAAAGATCTAGAACGACTGCACAACCCTCCCCATTTCATTTCATCATCGGTATTACCTACCTGAACGTGGTCGTGATGTCTAACATTTCCCAATCAGGTCGTATTTATGTTTCTCGTCCACCACAAAAAAATAATATAGATTTGTCTTTTTGTGGTCCAGACAAACGACAGGCACCAAAAATAGGACAAATGTGGTTGGGTGCTATTTGAACGCTCTTCGCAATTCGGTCCTCGCTGTATATTAATTTTTCTTGACTATCTTGTTTACTTAGAGAAATATACAAGAAAGTACACTCTTTGGCCAAAGGAGCCGGATATGACCAATGTTGGATAAGGGACACCGCCAATGACATCAATCAACAGTAAGGCCTCAAAGTTGTCGTATTCTGCCAATTTTGTTTCTCGTTATGGCTTCATTATAATCATTTTGACAGTAAGAACATGTTTTGATTATAATAATTTGGTATAGGTCACAAATTAAAATAAAATGGCAACATTAAATGATTCAACTAATCCTTGACACGCTTAATTAAAAGGGACTCATTATTTAGGAATGGCTGTGACTTATATGGCGAAAAAAGTATTTAGCAGTAAAACAGGTCTTTAGTCTCCAAATATCCTCTAGGGATTTTCCTATTAGGTCTTCAAAGAAATAAACCACTCTCAAAGAAGTACGTATCTTCTTAATACTTTTGGTGTCACTCCCACGGTACTTCAATATAGAATGATACTTCCTCCCTTTATTACTGCGACAATTAGGGTTATTTTTTTGGTTACTGGTCATTTAGATCGTTTTTTCGATAAAAAAAAAAAAAAAAAAAATGCCATAAGAGAATGTTATGGCATAAAAGTGAATTGTTCCTACGACTCGACACTTCATTACCAAAAGCTACTTATCAATCTATATTATTTTGGGTAGGGAAGTTTTTTCTTTTGTTTGTCTGTATATGCAACATTTCTTCTATTTTTTTAAGCATCTGAAGATTTTTGAGAAACGATCTCGAATTTTAAAAAAATCAGGAAATGTTGATTGCACATTCAGAAAACAAACGCACCTTAGATTAGGGTTACTATAACGTGCACCGTTACATGGTTTTATTGCCCATGCAATAATCTAAACAAGTTAGAATGAAATACCGATCCGCAGATTCCTTAGGGCTTCTTTTCAACGAAAGGTAAATTAGGTTGATGGACTTTGGGTTGCCCTCCGATTATCCAAGCTTACACAGAATACAATACATGCACCTGGTTCATCTGAAATTTAGATATTTCTGCGGTGATTCTTTTGTAATCTCTGCATGCTTGGGTTGTTCCTGGATGACAGTTCTGGCCAAGTTAACCATTGTTGACCTCCCGTAAAGCGGCCCTATAGACAAATTCCGACCAGCCAAATGATGTCGAATTGATCCGCCATTACTGGGGGCATCCAACCAAAACCTACCCAAATCTTTTGTCCGTCTGTACCACGCTTGATTAAAGTAAATTCAAAGCTCCCTACTTCACCTTTGGGTGATTCAACGCAGGAATGACCCCAGTCTATGGCTGCCAGGATGTGTTGGAAGGTGTCAAACCGGATTCGGTATAGAGTTGGAGTTTTTAGAACGTTTTGACTTTTATCTCCTCTTTCAATCTACTGTCAACTTCTAACACTTCACTTAATTTACTGTCATTTATAATGGCCTTTGAAATCAGTTAACTTCATTTCCGGTACCATCATTGATACTGCGCTGATTCCTGACACGCCTTTTGAATGTACTTAGTGTGTCTACTAACATAATCTATTAAAACATTTATGTATTCCTTTGAACCCGGCCCAAGACTTAGCCGAGGCGGGCCATTCCAGATGCTGCTACATAATGAAGAAATAAACATTAATTATACATAGGGCAACGATCTTTTGCAGATGAGTACGTACAGATCAGAAAAAGCATTGTTGGCAAGATATTTTGGAATGATTAATAATTAGTTAAAGCATATTAGCACATTTTTTTGAGACGCCCCAATTTTTCGACTTTAGATTTTTTCACACGGTTGCATTGGGTACCTGGCTAGTAAACTAATACCTGCGAATGTTAACTCGAAAATGTCTTGTCTCACAAACAAGGAATTTTGTAATTAGAATAATTATTATCGGGGATCCCGAATAATAATTCAACGGCTGCTGTAAAGGTCCTTCCAATATGAATAGCCCGGAAATAGCTTTTTTGTTGCAATTTGGGTATTACTAGAACTATTTTCACATTGGTACACACATCCACGATTTTGGTTTGGCTGTACATTTGTTGTTACTGTACTTTTATTGTTTCTTTTTTATTGTGTGTTGTTCTCATCATTGTTGTTGATTTTATTAGATATAGGTTATAGAATTTTCAAGAGTGTTTACCCCATGTCCATGCGTAGATTTGAACAGCTTTAACTAATCACTAATTGTTCAAATATCAACACCGAGAATGCGATTCAACGTGGGATGTTTGCATCATTTGCGTGCGAAAGAACCAAGGGTTGAAATTTTGGCATGACTTTAGATGCTATGCCAAATATACAGCACACTTTATCACAAATGAGCACTAGTGTTTCAATCATTTTTATTAGTATTCATTCATAGCGGAATCGCACTCAGCGATAACCGCAGTACCCATTACACTTACATCGATATAAAATTCGTAGTCCGACTATCCCACTTCTGTCACAGTGGTAATTTGTTTTCGCCGCTGTTCCTCTATATGCAGAAGAGGACAAAGGTGTCTTATGCTGTCATAAAATCATTAAAGCAAAGAGAACGCCCAGCGCTCTGATACTGTGGGACGCTATATCTTAGACACATCATGATTGTCACTAGGCTTTTCAAATCTTGCAAGTTGTGATTCGGTTATAAAATACTTTTGTTTATATACCATGTTTTCTGCATCATATGTCAGTGTATATTATTATTAACATCCGATTCCAAATTTGTGCTAGTGATTTGGATATCAGCAGCAAGCACGTGTATCGCAACAGCCTATTAAAAAGTGCGTGTGGTCGACCACTTCGTGACGAACCTATTACGTTTTTGTTCATTCCATCTAAGACACCATTTCTCAGACCTAAAATTTCACTGGAGTTTATGAGAAAAAATACTTCTAATACTAATTCAAATATTTAGAGCTGCAGTGGGGCGGGGAGGGGGGCATGATTGACAATCGTCACTCTCTTTTAATGCGTTTGCTGACAGAACCATTATATAGCGGTTGCTTTTTCCCTGCCTTCGCACTACAAACATTTGGCAAATGCAGTAAAATCGGAACGTTGTATTAATGGTGTTCTCACTGGCCTTTCTGAAACTGTTTTAGATTGACTAAATCAATGCCACGTAAATATGTACGGTGATAGAATGCTCCCGATGATCCCCGGTAAACTGCTAATACATGATTACCCCTTGTTGCCCTATTTAAGGGGAATGGCCCGGTTTAATTATATAAGTTTCATCTTGATAGAAATGGCCTTCACCCGCAAAGCCCATCTGTAAAGCTTGTAAAAGTTTTCGCGCCGATATTGTCAATCGCGTTTTGATGTTAAATCTAAAAACGTGTTTTTGTAAGCCCCTTATACGTGTGTAAAATTAATATTGGTCGACCAAAATGGGGCACATTTTCGCTCTAACTTCCAAGCCAAACACCTTTGGCTCCAAGATTTCACAGGGTACATGAAGAAACATAGCTTTCTTCTGATACCATGCTTTACCACTTCCTGTAAAATCTGGGGCTTCTGGGGCGAGGCTATTAGCGACGGGCCATGGACCTTTACCCTTAACTTGCATAATGGGGGGGATTCCTAGGTACCCAACTTTAGTTTTTCAGCCGGCTATTTTTAACGCTGCAATATATTTGGTTTATATTTTTTGTATTTGGCTAACGTTTAGTTGCGCCTTCATTGGTGCAAAAAAAATCAAATCATCGCGTCTTTTTTGCGTTAATTAGCATGGGTCCCTAGGAAGCCCCCCCCCCCTTATGGCACTAACGAGTGCCATGACAAAAAATGAAAAAATCGTATTAGAGTTACTGTGATTCTGATGTTCATACTGCATACACCTAGTGACAAAACAAATAATAATACGTAAAATCTTGCAACGTATAGTAGGCCATTGGGAGCCATAATATTTTATATACATCATGTAGCGTTTACTGTATGAACCTATGGTATTATACAAGTAACCCTAAACAATATAAAATGGCATGAGACAAAAATTTATGTTTGTGCTTGATGTGTAAATAAGTTCATTCTTCACCAATTATAGCAATCAGCACAAGTCTGAGCGAAGCATGCCGTAAAAACTTTCTTCAGTTTTTTATTTCTTTGTGTTGATGTCCTTTGAACCCTTCTAACTGTGGTGGATTTCATCTAAACCATCCTTTATGAAAATGGTTTAATTAGGGGGGCCTAGGAACCCCCGTTATGCCTCAACGGAAGTGCAAACCCCTTATGCCTTACCGTTTAGATGATTTTACTCTTCGGCCTCAAACTTAAAAAAAAATCCTGTATACAACAGCCTATCAAAAAGTGCGTGTGGTCGACAACTTTCGGTGACGAACCTATTACGTTTGTTCATTCCATCTGAAGAAGAAAAGAAGAAAACCCATTCTCAGACCTAAAATTTCACTGGGATTGGACGTAGTTTAGTTAGGAAAAAAAAAATTACTTTCTAATACTAATTCTCAAATTGAGGCGCTGAAAGTGGGGGCGGGGGGGGGGCAGGCATTGATTGACATCGGATCAATTAATCTTTAATGCGTGTTGCGTGACAGACACCATATATAGCGGTGCTTTCCTGCCTTCGCAAATACAAAAAATTTGGCAATGCAGTAAAATCGGGAAGCGTTGTATATATGGTGTTATCATGGGGCATTTTGAACTGTGTAGGAAGGACTAAATCAAATGCCACGTAAATATGTACGGTGATAGAAATCCCGATGATCCCCTGTAAAAATCTAATAAAGATTACTCCTTTTGCCTATTGAAGGGGAAGGACAGATAAGAATATGAAGTTTCTCTTGAGAGATTGGCCTCACTGCAAACGCCCATCTGTAAAAGCTTCTTGTAAAGTTTCGCGCCGATATTTCAATCCGTTTTGATGGAAAGCTAAAAACGGTTTGTTAAGCCCCTAGAGTATGTGTAAATAGTAAACCTTGCGTCGACCAAAATGGGGCACATTTTCGCTCATAACTTCCAAAACAAACATCATTGGGCTCTAAGATTTAACAGGGTCAAATGAGAAAAACAGTTTAGCTTTTCTTCTGATACCAAACCGTTGACCACTTCCGGTATAAATCTGGGGCTTCTGGGGCGAGGCTAGTAGCGATCGGGCCATGGACCGTTAACACTTAAAATGGCTAAGGGGGGGAATTCCTAGGTACCCAACTTAGTTTTTCAGCCGGCGATTTTTAAACGCCGCAATTATTTTGGTTTATATTTTTTGATGTGTCTAACTTTTAGTTGCGCTTGCATTGGTGCAAAAAAAAATCAAATCCATCGCGTCGGTTTGCGTTAATTAGCATGGTCCCTAGGGAGGCCCCCACCCCAGTATTGCCACTAACGGCAGTGACATGACAAAATGAAAAATCGTTTAGAGGTACTGTGGATTCTGAGTTTCATACTGCATTTACACTAGTGGACATAAACAAAGTAAATAATCTAAGTAACACAATCTTGGCAAAGTATAGTGGCCATTGGTGTCATAATTTTTTATATACCATCAGTAGCGGTTGACTGTAGGAACCTATGGTAAAATTATACAAGTTAACCCTAAAAACTATAAAATGGCATGCGACATTAGTTTGTGATTATGTGGTAAATATAAGTTCCTCTTCACCAATATAAAGCAATCAGCACAAGTCTGAGCGAAGCAATGCCGTGTAAAAACTTTCTTCAAGTTTTTATTTCTGTATTGTTGATGTCTTGAAGCCTATAAACATGTGGGGGATTTCATCTAAACAAGCCTTTAGGAAAGTGGTTCTATGAGGGGGGGTCCCTAGGAAACCCCCGTTATGCACTAAGGAAGTGCAAAACCCCCTATGCAGTTACGTGTTAAGAGATTTTACTCTTCTGCCTAAACTGTAAAAAAAAATCCTGTAACTTTTAACGGAAAATCCTGGCAGGCAGATTTTGCCAAACAAATACCGTAAAAAAATTACAGTATTACTGTAAAAATAATTTAATCACAATATACAAACAGAGATATTTGGTCGAATTATTTATAGAGATTGTAAATGTGTGAGAATTAAAAAAGCACCTGACGAACACCTAATAACTTGTTGGCCTATCAACAATTTTTTACGGTGCATATATGTAAAATTTACAGTTTGTTGTAAAAATTTACCTATCAAACTGTTAAAATATAAGGTGAAATTTGAACGAAAACCGGTAAAACCTGTAATTTTACTGGATTTTGTTGGAAGAATTGCTTGTGCCAGATTTTTCCTGTAAAATTGACAGAATTTTTTTCCGGTCAAATTTTAGGACTTAGTACGTATATTAGAAAAAATTCATAATTGTGGATAATAATGTTGATGCTCATTATACTTCGATAAAGGCTACAATTTTAAATGGAGTCCTTATAGGCCTGGAAAACGAACATAAAAATTTACAGGTTATTTTGCTTCTCATTCCAACAGACAGTCAAATACGGTAAGTTTTTTACAGTATTTTACTGTAAATACGCTGTAATTTTTTACAGTGATTGACACTGTAGAAATGATCGGAAAAAATAGTGCTTTTATGGTGATTTTTAACAGTGTACCATAAAGTCTTACCTGCTTCTCATCTTAGACATACAAAACGCACTCAAAAAGTTAGAACCAGGGAAATGTCTTTTTGGTCATTTTTATTCGGTTGCATAGTTGACATATATTTTTAAGTGCACACACACACACACACACCCAAAACATAACAAACATGTGCACTGCAAAAGTGTTTAGAAAACGTGATGCAAAGAAAGTGTTTGTTTAGGTATTAAAATATGCCAACTTTTCTCAAACACTTGGCATCAAATGGCTAAAAACAACCTGCTGTAAATCCCGAAACCATGTAGAGATACAAGGTTTTAGATTAACCTTTTAGGTTCAAAATTTTTAGAAACATGGTGCATACGAAGAGTTTAAATCCTGTTGTGACATGTGTGAATTAGGAGCATGAATGCCGTGCATCATGTGGTTTTTATATCGGGGCTACTCTTACACTATTTATGTGTTTGGAAAGTATGGACAAAATTAGTGTTAGCTATTATGTTTAATGCCTAAAAACATTCGATTCTTCACAAATCCCAATTTGTACACTGCCAGTGGATAGAATTCATACCTTGTTCTGCGGAAGAGAGTGAAGTCCTTAGGAATATGTTTAAAAAACGTATGGAACAAAAGTAGTGTTAGATGGTATTTAAACCCTAAAACACTAAATGTAGAAGTGTAGTTTGCTTATAGACGATCAAGTTGCACTCATTATCCACCATATCTCAAACCTTACATTGACTCGGATAATATTAGTTCGTCACGTGAGTGCAACAAGGTCGTAAAGGCAATAGCTGCCCATTGTCAGAAAAATTGCATAGCAGAAATATTATTACCACGTCTTTGATCAGTGCTCTTGAAATGGTTATTCAGGTTGGACGCAAGAGCAACTTACTCAATTTCAAAGCAATTTACTCAAGGAAGGATAAATTAAAGGTCACTAACCTGAACATGGCCAGAACATAGATGTAATCACATGGGCGCTATTGCACTTAACGCCTTGTGGCATTCACATCATAGTGACGATATTTCTTTGATTTTACCCTGAGGCATTTGCTTCATAAAAACTGAAATGAACTCAAATTGAAAACCAAAACAAATGCGCACAATAGATTTTTTCCGTCATCTTAAGGCATAATGATAAGTTAGTCTATCGAAAGTGTCAGATATCGGCTTTTAGACCACCAATAAGTGAACATTTGTACGACATGCAGAGAAACCGACATTGTTGTTATGTTGGTCGCTCTTGGATTTCAGACACCCACGCTATGTGCTTAATAAGCCTTGTCCAACATTTGCTAATAATTTTGTAATGTTCTAATCATTGTTTCTAGTAAAAATACTGTACTTATAGGGAAAACTGTTCTCAACCACGAGAAAGCGTCCACATTCATTTTGCGTGCACTTAAACCCCGTACGTCCATCAGCCAGAATTTAAAGTCACATGATAAAACTATCTTATTATTCCATCTTGGTTGGGTCCATGAGCATAAGCCTTATAGCACACATTATAATAATGTTCTAATTAAATTAATATGGGCAATTATTAATAATATTTTTGAGGTAGTTGGGTGAACCGCAATCCCGCCCATGGTTGTTGTTTTGTTGGTCGCTCTAGCACTCCAGACACCCACGCTGGGTGCTTAATAAACCGATAAACCTTGTCCGATATTAAGGTCCTTATTTCTCGTCGAGTACTGATGGTCAATCTCAGGGGGATTTCTGTTTGTTTTTTCTTACAATCCCATTTCTTGTAATAGTATTAACATAAAGTGCACTTTCTTGCTTGTCATAGTTTTATGTCTAGGTCTTGACAGAAATATGTCTAAGCTTTCTATATAATATGTCTGATCCCTATAGCTTGCCATTTTCAGGTGTAGATAATATACAAAGGTTGAACTTCATATTTGGAATTTTAAATAGAAGGGTAGCTTCAATAATTGGGGTTTTCCAAATATGAATATTGTATGAGTCTTAGTTGAAGCAGAATTTCTGTAAAAAGATCCTTTCTACTCTTTCAAAATTGCAATTAATCAACAAATTAATTGCGGTAGTTTGTTTAATTACCCTGAACTAGTAGTTAATTGGAAATATTAATTATTTTAAATTAATCATTAATTGAAATGATTTATTTTTTTTAATTATTCAGTTTTAATTATTTTTAAATTGCGTTATCCCTTATTTAATTTTAATATGCAGAAAATAACAATTTGATACACAGTTATTAAGTACATTGTACATAATTTTTATGAGATCCAATGCTATACATTGCTTTGTATTTTTTCTGCGTGTTTCAATTTTAAAATGTAATTTAATTGTTGATTACATTCATTCGCTCTGTCATTTGGAGCGAAACCTACATATTAAAGGTGCAACGAGAGATTTTGAGCACCCAAATATTGTATCATAATATTAATTCAAAATAGAGATTAGGAGGCACTCAATAGATTTCTTGACCTGTCTTATGCTACAGAAATGTCTTGAAAGAGGTGAGATGAGAAACATGTGATTTTGATTGCTTGTATTTCATGTAAAAAATTCGTATTGCTCCTATACAAACTTAGCAATTGCAGAAGTTTTGTACCAAAGATTATATTTCTCAGCTAATCCGTTCAGATGTGGTTATTTTTGATAGAAAGCTTTCAGCAGGCAAATATCAGAACTTTCAATTTTTTTTTGGGACACCGGATATGTGAAATCTCTCGTTTGCACTTAATAAAACCGAATACACTTACTTCGTCAAAATTACAAGTGTTAAGTACATTGTACAAAATATTTATGAGATCCTATGCTATACATTGCTATGTATTTTTCTGTGTGTTTCAATTCATATAACTTTAATTGCTTGATAAATTCATTTCGATCTGTCAATTTGGAGCGAAACCTACATATTATTAAATAAAACCGAAATACACTTATTTTTTAATTTCGTCAGATATTTATCAAGAAATGTTCAACGATTTATTGTTAAGCCATTCAACGAGGAGGATATCATTTTCGGACTTCATTAGTTCTCTCAACACGTCTATTTTAACATGATCAAGATAGCAATTGTCTTGAAGCAGCTGACTCCGATCCTGGTTCCTCGTAACAAAATCATTTTGACTAATTTACTGAAGACAGCGAAGGTCAATGCCATTAGGGTCACTTTATAATGGTTACTTTACTAGCTAGCCCAACACTCTTTCTTAAAAGCTCTTAAGACAGTCGTGACTTCCTCTAAATGGAAGTGGTTTCGAATCGGCCTACATATTATAAAGAGCTATAAAGTATGAATAAGAAAAGCCCTTAAGACCCAAATTTTACATGGAGTGAGGGACTCTGGATGGAGTGTATCTTTGTCCCTATACTTTCAACTACATAGAAGCACTCGTATAGCCCAAATGGTTGTAAACCGAAATGAGAAAATGTTAGGTTTGCATTAAATTGCAATAATTTGAGTTGAGGCCAGGGCGCGTCTTTGGGTGACTGAAATAAAATTTGTAACTCATGGATTTCACATTTATAACAAGGTACTCAAATTTAATACAGATCCACATACCCTTTCTCTAACTTTCCATTTGATTTCTTGCATAAATTCACCTAGACCTATTTAGGGAACATACATTATTTACGCCCGGGGAATGAAGGAGGTCAACCTTTTCGGCGAAAAATAAATCGTGTTTTCCCTCGCTTCCATTAAAAAGGGCATTCCCGGGGTTTTAGAAATTCCTCCATTTAAAAGTTCATGTTCCAACTCTCTTCTTGTTGAACATTTTCATGTTCCTCCCTTAGGCTTACAATGTTTGTTTCGTATTCCCCTCAACTCCTCCATTCCCCCGGTGTAAATAATGACCTCTTCCGTAATCCCTGAGGTTTACCGGTCGATTTTATTTGTTAGAGTCAGGTCATATATTTCGCCAATCAGAGCTAGATTATACAGATATATAGAAGATCTATTTCGATTGGTTACTCAGAGATTATATTATGTTACATCATGAAATGAGCCAATTACATATACGGTGTTGCAAGAAACACTTCAGGCATGTCAGGGGTTAAGGACATGCTAAAATTACCTTAAAGTGTCATTTTTACTATTTCATGTCTTCATAAACTCTGACCTTTTTGCACGAAATCGCCCGTATTTAAAAAACTTGTCATTCTCAGTTGAACCATTATTTTACAGGTAACGTTACTGGTACTAGCCAGTAGTGCTAGCTAGTAGCAATGTCATCACTGTGACCATTCATTTTCACCTGTCATGCTTTTGGCAGATGTTGAAGAACACCTGGTCACTAACTCACATACCATTGTTTTTATTGTTTCTACTAATCTAACAGGTGCAAGGTGGGATTGATACATCAACGATGTGTAGCAAGGCAGTCATAGGAGAAATACCTCGTCATTTGAGTGCAAGAGGGTCGTACGTGCAAAAGCTGCCATTTGTGAGAAATTCCCATCAAACATACTATTAATTCCAATCCTTTGGGTCAGTGGCTCTTGAAATGGTTCTTCAGGACAGTCGCCTGAAGAACCATTCAAGAGCCACTAACTCACGGAAATATAAATTTAGAATTATCCTACTACGTGGCAGCACATAGTTGTATCACATGGCAGCTATTGCACTTATGACTTTCCTGCACTCACAAGAATACCTGCTTTGAAAATGAAATTATGTGGACTCTAACATACAAATTCGTTTTAAATAATTGGAAGCAATTGTAGTGTGCGTTTATTTTCAGTATGTTTAGATATTTTTTTTCTTTGCTGGGTTGAGCCAGGGTTTTTATAAAGTGCGAGAGCAGAGAGCACCGCTCTTAGGAAATGAAATAACATATTGAGGAAATCCAATCAAATTATACAAGACCCAATGGGATAGTTTAAGTGAAGATTTGTCCCTCCCCTGAGGACGAAATAAGTTGGACTCACTTTTTAAAACAACACTTGAAAGGTAACACGAGTAAGAATATTGAACGCCCCAACTTTGAAGGTAACAAAAGCAAATTATTTGAACTGCCCCAACTTTGAAGGTAACACAAGCAAATTATTTGAACTGCCCCAACTTTTAAGGTAACACAAGAAAATTATTTGAACTAGCCAAACTCAATAAGGTAACACAGGCAAAATATTTGAACTCCCCGACTTTGAACCATTGTGGGGATCTTTGAATATAAAGTACAAACATAACGACTCATCTATTAATCAAAGAAGAAAATAATTGGCACAATATAAATTTTAATCGTTTGTAAAATTACCTTCGATTTTTTTCCGGATAACTTGCACTTTATAGCTTGTAAGAAATCCAAAGTCATAAAGTTCAATTTTTTTGATAGAAACCAACCTAGTATGTATGGGCACGCTATAGACAATGATAGAACGGTAGAAACAGACAGACAGACGGACAGGCAGACAGACAGACAGACAGATAGACCAATCGAGATGTGCACACACTAACAAGCGGACAAGATAGCTCAATCAGGTAACCGCTCGACTCCAGTGTATGCTCATTCATGCGTATAGGCGTGCGTTCGAGCCCTGTGAGATTCAGCTGTCTTGTAATTTCCCTGGACAAGAAACTAACCGCTTATTTGTCCCGATTTACCCATGCGATATTTGGGAAGCTGGTCCCGGCTGCGATGGTTATCTCGATGTATGTTTGCTGATAAGGGAAAGCGCTGATCCCGATCTGCTGCATCCCTTGAAATGATGCTAAATGGTTTATGGTATGGTTGGGCCACAGTGATCAGCGGCCATTTGTGAAAGCGCTTAGAGGCCAATAGCATAAGGCGCTATATAAATCTCTGCTATTATTATTATTATTAACATAGAGGACTTGACTATTGTTGCTCAACAGATCTGACCCTGACAATAATTTAGAAAAGAAGTATAATAGATGCCCTTAAACTAGCGGAAATGTCTCAAAGGGACATTAAAGCGTCTGATAATACCTTCGAAACCGGAAATGATCATTTGTATTAACTCAAGTAGATTCAAATTGAAACTGTTGGTGAAAAATATTTGAAATAAAGAACAATTCAATTTGCCAAGTTAACGTAGATTTTCAGCGAAGACTTTGTACTGCATTGTACTGTAGCGTATATCCGATCTGAGCTGATCTGATATATTGTTGCCGGTAATCGCTCCGGGCAAGGTGCTCTGTTTATACTGGTTTATTTTACAACATCCGAATTTGAATTGATGCAGAGGGTACCTTTCATTGGGCGTCAAATTAGATACGATATGCTTGAAGATGCACTTATCCGCCGAAGAACTTGCCATTGACTCGAATGAACTTACTTAACCCATGGTGTGAAGGATGCGGATCGGTTAATAAATCAAACACTCTGGTATTTTATTCATGTTATTGGTAAGCGCCTTGTGTTAATCGGGTCATAATTATTAAGTGTTTATTTCGATGACGGCCCTGACATTGCATGACAAACTTCCGTCTAATGTCATTATGTATTCTATCTTCCTGCCATTAATTAACTTTAGGTTAAGAGTGTGTGTGTGTGTGGGGGGGGGGGTGAGTGTGTGTGTGTGTGTAGGCCCACTTGACATTCCGAGGACCTAACACAAAATATATTCCTTCTAACAAAGGTCCTCTGAAGGAAATATTTTGTCCTCGGTAGTATAATAATATATTATTGATGTCCTCAGAAGTCATACAAAAATGTGGTGTTGTGTGTTTGTGTGTATGTATGTGTGTGTGTGTGTGAGTGTGTGTGTGTGTGTATGGGTGGAGTACGTGGGTGTTTGTCAAAGGTGTAGGTTGTGTGCGCATGGGGTGAGTTCCTGAAAATGTCAGGCAGATCGATTGATAAGTAAACGGCATCTACTGATTAGAATAAAACCATTTATTCCAAACGTGAGTTTTTTGTCCTTTTCATTACTAAAATCAGAGTAAGGCCGGTAAAAAAGGGTCATTAGTTTTACGTTCCTTCTTACTTTCTGGGATTGGTCCATTAAAAAATAAAGCAATCATATCACATTTTTAAGAGCAATTTTCCAAATATTTTGAGATTTTTGCACAGTTGCATTGTAATTGGCTAGTAAACTATATAGCTGTGATTGGTAGAGTTTGAAATTCTCTTTGTGTCGTAAAAGAATTTTGTAATTAGAATAATTAATATCCGAAATCTCCGATAATAAATCAACGGTTGCTGGAAACGTCCTTCCAATATGGAATAACCGGGAAATTGTGCCGCATGCACGTAGTTGTTCCCTCGGTTCAGGCAAGTCAAGTTAGAGGTCAGTTTGATAGGTGGCACTATTTCATCATGGATGGATTAGATATAAATTTGGCGTTTCCAGATCCGCCGTTAAATTACAATCGGGAATCCTGATTCAAATTTCTTTTTTGACAAATAGCATTTTTGAGCATTGTCATTTTGAGAATTGCGGGCGCTCTTCAAAATGTGCTATTATTGTTTTAAACATAAAGTTAAATATTTAAATGCTTCAGTAAACCATATAAAAGACCCCAAAAAAAGTAACGCGGCATGTCTAAATACCCCCATAAGTCACAAACCATTGGTCTATGCACGAAAACATAAAGTGATATGAATAGTCTGTTTTTTTTCCTGCAAATTTTGAAACCTTTCTTGCTCCATTCTGATCAATATCGCCAACACAATGTCCATTTTACGAAAATATGTCACATTTTCAAAGTTGCATCTGAAGACATTATTACAAGGTTACAATACACACCCATGCATTAAGTGACACACACTTCATGCGGAAGAGTGCAGTCTTTCACTGAATGGCAATCAATATGGCTATACCTTTTAAAAAGGGAGAGATTTTCTTATAATGGGCATTGTGTTGGCAATATTGATCGCAATGGGACAAGAAGTGTATCAAAATTTACGGAAGAAAACGAACTTTTGATATAATTTGATGTTTTCATGCAAAGACCAATGGTTTGTAACCTAAGTGGGTATTTAGACATGCTGCGTTACTTTTTTGGGGGTCTTTATGTTGATAACCAGCATTATATTTCGTGAAGCTGGTTTGGCAGAACTTCAGTAGCTCTGCAGCTCTGCTTACCTACTTTAAAAGAAAAACCCGCCTCTTCATTTTGTCCATAATTGAAATGCTACATCCTAGATTTTATAACGCATAATGTAGTTGTGTACAAATGGTTGAACCATTTTGTAGCCAAAAGAACTTTGAATAAATCTGTTCACGTAGACAGATTTTGCGAATAAGTAATATTAAAAAAAATTACCCTTGGTGCCATTAGGTCAACATTGAAGGCACATACTTTTCTTTTCTTATTATACAGGTATAAATAAATTATGTATGCATTGATGTGCTTGTATTTTCGGGACAACTAAGTAGTTGTGACGCATAGTTGTCCCGAAAATGTAAACGCATATTGTTTGTATGAAGAGCTAAAAATCGTCTGTTAACTATTTACGTTTTCTCGTAATACAGTTAACACCTAATGGCCATTTTATGGGATATAATACCTTTTTGTAAACATTTGTATTCAAAGTTCTTTAGGATTCATAGTATTTTTTGAGCAAAACAAACGGGTCTACCATTTAATGTATTAATTTGTTATAAATAAATAGTGATCACTCCAAAAAGAATGCCACATGTATGAATTGTACCCTGAAAAGATAGAAATTCACTCAGAAAAAAGGTAAATTAGATTGAACACTCTTTCACTCTTTTCGCTCTTAAAGGTGCAACGAGAGATTTCAAATAACAGGTGTCCCTAAAAAATGTGAACATTCTGATTTTTGCCCTGATGTAAAGCTTTCCATCACAAATATCCCCATCTGAAAGGATTAAGATGAGAAATGTTTCTTTGGTACAAAAATTGTGAAATTTCTAATTTCGTATAGGAGCAAATACGAAATTCAGCCTATGTTTTATATTGAAATATGAGCAAGTCAAAATCACCTTTTTTCTCTCTTTTAAGACATTTATGTAGCCAAATACAAGGTAAGAGATCTATTGAGTGTCTAATCCATATGAAATCACTATTATGACACAATATCTGGGTGCTTCAAAATCTCTCGTTGCACCTTTAAGTGACTACAGTGAACACTGCAAAAGGAGTGAATCTGTACTGTCTCTCAATAATGAAGTGAAATTCAGTCTGGAACAAGTGAAATTTGCTCTGAAAAGGATAATTTTATGCTAAACTTCACTACATTTTCAGTCTTTTTGAAATGGAAAGTAACTTGAATTGGTCATGCATTCTCCCTAAAAGAGCAAAATTCACTCGTTTTTACATTTAGAAAAAAATGACAGAATGTTAATTTGAGGAAATGTACGGAGAAGGCTGACGATGGATTCTTACTTCATGGACCGATGTGACAATGTTTACCATGTCAAGATAAGATGGGAATAGGATCTTTTTCCTGTTTTAATACCCAAAATTTAGTATTATTTTTTTTCAATTTAGCGATTCCTTATTAATTGTCAGAATGAATGACGCGAATTAAAAGTTATGTTACCTTCACCCCAAGGAAATGTAATTTATGACAACAGCAATCAAAATTACAGAAGAATAAACTCAGGAAGTTGCCTTCTAATCACAAAAATGCGTTTGTCACATTTGTAGAAAGTAGAGAGACGTTGATTTTCAAGGATGTAAAATACGTGCTAAAAGAGTTCTACGTAAGGATATATTTCATCGGATGCAGAAGTTTCGCAAGAGAGGGGGTCGGACTTTCTTAAAAGTAAGGGAAACAATTTTCTTCGTTTCAGCTCGCTTCAACCATACTTTAAATATGATTTTCTGCTTGTACTAATTTTGTAGCTGTTGGTGCATGCTTAGTTAGCTGGGTCTCTAATTTGCGTGTAAATTCGACTTCACTGAAAAACAAAAAATTAAGTTTTTAAGTTTTGTATTTTTTTGTCTGTAACAATTATTTTATTCAGTTCTTTCTATATCACCACAATCACAAAAACATGCAGATACAAACAAAAACTGCAGAGTACCCCTTGAAAAAAAATAAATACAATACAGGAAACAATTAACCAGATACCAGATCGATCAGGCCAAGGACATCATAAAGAGCAGATAATCAGTAAATTTGAAAATTTAAATAAACCTAAAGACGATGCGCTTCCAAGCCTCAATGATTTATAAGACCCTAGGACTGCGATGTATATGTAAAGCTAAAAATCATCCGGACCACACTAACTAGAGTGGGATAAAATTAACATTAAAAATTTGGGTACAAACACCATTCAAAGACCCCAGAACAAAGAGAACTTGCACCCAATCCTCTCTACACTAGTCCCCAACTGCAGTCCCAAAGGAATAAATCACTCAAGTTAGAGGAGGTCGGTGCCAAATGGTTTGTGTATCGAAAAGATACATATACCAAAAATGGCAAGTAATTAACTTTATCCAGACTCCTATTCCATTTTGTATTATGAAAATCCACCTTATCTCTTCTGTGAGCATAATAACCTTTTCAAGATTAATTACATCAGATAGAAATCTCATGCACTAATTAATGTTGAGGTTCAACGCGTATAGAAGCAGGTTAAGATAACTTTCTTAAAAATCAGTATTAATTGGATTCACGAGTAGCTCGTAATCATGGTCAATGTGCCGAAAACACCGTATAGGAGTTCGCACACTTGAAACCGGAAGAGAAAAGGGAAGCAATTGCTAAATATATGCCAAGTTCAACCAGCTCGTGTACATTCAAACAAGAATAGTCTTTTAAAAGACAACCTATCGCTTAGCGGGAGTTATACTTAATGTGTTAGTGTAAATACTCAGAAGGATCATAGGAAACCCTCTGTACATAGATAGATGATATAACCACAGTATCATGCAGAAACCTTAAACTTTTGAAATACACTGGTATTGAAAATGCAACCTTTATACAGCCATAGCCATTTCATCCAGATGCCACCTGTATCAAATAGATTCGTTAATATTTTAACCACAGTCCATTGAACCGAGATTACAAAATTCATTACAGTGACACAAGTTCAAAACCATGCTTGACACTATGAGGCAAATGATAGTATCAACTACTATGGCACAGTTCAATGCTTTTATTCACCAAGATGTGTAATTTAGAAAACACAACCTGAGTGTTGTGTATAAATATATGATACTAGAATACACAGTATCAGTCTTGTCAATGCAGTACAAGTACAACCCACTGAAAATTGTCCTTGGTTTGTAAGACCATATTGTAACCCATTATAGTGTTGTATTATGGGGCATTGTACACATAATCGTACTCTCAAAACACCATGGGTCATATCATCTATTACATCTCAATGAACTGAGCAGTATCCATTTATGGTTTCTATCACAATCAAAAGTTTTTGTTTCTAGCTGATAGGAAATGTAAATGATTTCCTAGTAGTCATATACCAGTCCCTTAATTCTAAAATACTTGGACCAGGGACTTTGCACTGCTACATGAACAAACCACCCAACTTTTGCAAGACTGTGATATTCTGCTTCCAATCATTGCTTGCTACACATATGCTAGGGTAGACTTTCAATGTAGTGGCTTTTATCTATTACTATTTGTATACCATCTTCGAATGGAAAAAGAGGTCACCCTGATCGCACCACAGTTGCGAATGGACAGAGGCCCCATCGTTCTTAAACCCGCACGATACCTCCAAGCATATTTGGTTGCACACATAATTATGAATAATTGGAAAATTGCATCCCATGCTTGATTACATTGTAATGTAACCCTTAACCTTAAATGGGTAGATTATACACTTTACTGCACACATCTTTCATCAACTTATACTTATTATATATATACGTTTGTATATATAGGGACCAAAATTACATCCATTGGCCTTTGGGACATGACCTGGGACCAACATACACTTACAAACGGTATCTTTGCAAAAGACACTTTAGGTTCATCAGTTTTGAGACATGTCTCATTTAGACACAAAATCATGCCTCAATGCAAGACGTGTCACGCCTCTTTGATAATGAAGGGCTTCAATTTACCAGTCATTTTTATGATGCAGACACTTCGGTTTTTTGTAATAAGTGTTTGTCCATCATTTTTGAGACTATCTGCCTGGAACCATGTCTTTATGTCCTTAGGTTAGGTTTTTAATTGATTGGTTCTTTTTATTTTATTCTCCTATTATGAAGACAGGCTATGTGCCAAGACATGGGTCCTTAGATAATAACGCCAAGACAACCGTTTTTACAGGGTGACATTAACCCAGATTGAGTTAAAACTGAAATTTTTGGGAATATGGGGGGCCCCCGTAACCATTGCACAAGGATATCTTAAAATGAACCGTGATAACTAAACAGAATGTGCTAGAATAGAATCACTAAATGCAACCTTTAACATTTAGGCCATCCGTTTTTAGAATAATTCTTTCATTCTTATTTTGAAGACATGTCCGTATACGTAGACTATGTGCGGTCACGATCATTACTTTTGAGCATGATAGGTCTAAATATTCACCGCAATGATCAAGAACATATCACTTCTGTGATGGAAACCAGTTTGAACGTCGAATAATTAGTTGTATTGGTTTAATGTTGTTCAAAACAATATGTTTGTAATTGTGTTAGTAAAATTTTGGCACTAACGTGATCAGCCATTTTAGGCGTTGTACAAGGTTGTCTTGGCCTATATTACGAATGAGTTGACCAATGACGGGATGAGTAATCTTACACATCAATTCAATCCAAAAGCGGAAAAAAAACACCAAACGACCAGTCTCGTCAGAAAAATTGAATAGTTCTACAAAACGGTTGCAGTAAAGCGCATGTCGCTTTGATATATTTTCTACAACATAGTCATTCTATTGATATGCCCAGTTTGCGTATATGGGCGGTCGCATCCATAAGATCAACAACACTGTAAAACGTGTTTAGCTAGTCAAAGCTTTTCTAAACAATCCTTGCACTATAAAAACACATGCAAATATTTAAAGTAAAATACCATGAAACTGTAAAAAGCTTAGAAAATGACAGTATGTGACTGTAATTTGGCAATATACAGCAATTTTTATGTCCAATTTCTATGCATATAGTGAATAATTTAAAAAGTAGTGTGTTTTATACCACAGAAAAACACTGAAATTTAAAAAACATATTATACAATATTATGAATTGTACAATTATAACTCATTAACCACCAAAATTTACAGGGAAAAAAGTTCAGAGGCTATATCGTTTGTCCAACACGAAAACCGTTTGGTGTCAAGTCTTAAAACACTGGTTTTATCAAAAGTCTTAAATTTAGACGAGTATTGTATTATTCATTACATAGAAGTCAGTTTTATTTTTCTTCGGGCAGGTTGTATGGCAACATATACGTAAAATCAGGACTGATGCACGGCTTTGTAAGTACCAAGGACGTGACAATAAGATTGCACTGTAAAATACTGTACACTTTAGACTTATTTAATGGCAGTACTTCTGCGAACAAAATACCGTATATAATCAGAGTATACTCTAAAAAGAATTCAATAAAAACAGCTTTTCATGTGTATATTGGGGAGTCATTATTCAGAACTTGGGAGAGAGTGTGTGAAAATGAAGAAAAGCGAACACTGTCGACCACCCCAACTTAAGCCTATACGCCAAAATATTGTTTGGGGTGTACGTAACTGTAAAATTTAAAGTTTTGTATACAGAGATTGTAAAAGCTTGTTTTGTATTTTAGCTATTTTGTGGGCAGAGCTTTAACAAAGTATTATACTGTAATATTTACAGTATTTACTTGAATTTTTAGTACTTAATCGTATTCGTAATTAATGTTATTAATAATTTTGAGATTATTGCCTTATGATATTTCTTTGTAATGTTTCGGGTGAATATTACAGTTTTTATACAAGATTACTATACTGACAGGCTGCTTAAAACGTGTCTGATACTATTATCAATAAATTTGGGCTTAAACTTTAATTCACATTAAAAATAGGTAGTCAAAAATTGACCCCTGATAAACGGTCAACCTATACACCAACCACTTTGTCGTCAATTTTTGACGCTACGAAGTCATTTTGTACTAATTTGTAGTAATTTTATGAATGAAATTTAGGTTTTTATATATGACTACAAAAGTAGTACAAAAGGACTTCAAAGTAGTCAAAAATGACTACTCTCGACAATTCTAGGTGGTGTGACAGTGGACCTGCCCATCGGGGGTCAAATTGGACGACCTATTTGGAAGGGGGGGTCTGGTGACAGGGTAGAATGCAAGTGCTGAAAAATTAATTATGGTTTTTGGTTTGGGTTGGAACATCAATTAGAGTCGAATTTAATTAAAATCAGGAAGGAAAAATATCTTAAATAATGTGATATAAACAGTTAGGATTTTCATTTAAAGTTCGGGGCCTATGTTATGCCGAATGCTGATATCTCAATTAAGAAGTTAAAATCCAGGATAAAAATATAAGAACTATTGACTCGAAGAAATTCATCTCCGTATTGGCCAGTTCCACAATTTGTCGACATATGGGTTGGTAACTGTACCATTTTTCTACATTGCCGGTTATGGGAACACGTGAACTCGGATGTGTTACCGAGATCCCCCGCGGTATTGGGATGTGTGCAGAAGAGTGAGGGACATCTCCACCGGCTAATTATCACGTTTCGCCTCAATTTGAAAAGAACATCGCCATGATGAAGTTAAGTTACTTTTAACAGCTTGCTTTTAAAGGTTTGTGGCGTTACGTTTCATACTTGTGTGTGTGTAAATAGAAAACAACAATGTTAACAAAAAAATATACTCCAAACAGTACTCGCTGACAATGACAAACCAAGTTGAAAGAGTGGAAATAAAAGAGAGAGGCACTACCTTTTGAGTGGGCTGAAATTTCACTCTACAAATTAATGAGCGTTTCACTCCGAAAAAAAAAAAGAGTGGAATATTGTTATCAAAAAGTCAAATTTTCACTCTTTCAGAGTGGTGTTTCATCTCCAAAACGCGTTATCTTCATTGAACTATGACCCCCCCCCCATGAGTTAGAAATTAACTCTTATACATTTGCAAACTAAAGGGTTCGTATGCACAATTAGAGTTAGACTGGGAGTTTAAGTTGTTAAACCTGGTTCCTAAGTTTTACTTGAGTATCACCAGAAAGAAAGACACGTTTCCTTTGAAATTGAAATGGGGTGTGTTATTTGTATTATTTGAAATTTAGATGTGATGTGTGTGTGTGTGCATGTGTGCGGGTGTGTGGGCTATGTGTATGTGATGTTTGTGCACGAGTGTTGTGTGTGTGCCTATGCGACGCTTGTTTTGTTTATTTGGTTTACTTTACACAGATTTTTTTTGCGATTGAACTACACAACCGGGTTATTAGTCGGTTCCTCCAACCACTTTTTTCTATTGATTTTTGTAGTCGAAAGAAGAGTTACTTCATGATCAGGGGATATGTGTTGAGTCAATCCCACAATGTGCACCAGTTCTGGGAATTTCACCTCAATAGGGATCATGTGATCCCACAACAAATCCTATTTTTTACGTTCCATTTTTATCACACAAGCGCAGAGTACTGAGGGGATTTTTTAGATTGCTTGATAATGAATGTCCTGGTGGTCGTAAACAGGTGGAAACACTTTCTATCCCTATAAGAACTTGTTCTGCGGAATGATGCGTTCTGTTCCTGTTATATTTTTACAGAGGGGTAACTAAGGTTGCAAAGAAAAAACCTATAGATTAAAGTTTTTCTGAACTACTTTGGAATATGGCATTTTAGATGTGACAGCCGTCCAGCATAAAGGTAAAATGTTATCATAAGTGGCAAACAGACTCCAAGTTTGAGATACATCTCTACTTTACAAAGAGGATTGATTTTATAAAAGTTCTTTAAAAGAAGAGAGAAATCTTTTTTTGTTTTTTTCTTAGATCATTGCCACCGAGGAATTCAAAATCCACCCAAAGGCACTTGGATATCTAAAGACGTAGTACCCGCAAAGATTGTATATTAGAAAACGGTGAACTGATATGATACACATTAGTTAAGAAAACACCACGATCATCTCTCTAGGGGTAAAGATGGTTTGCGATATATAAAATACAAAAGATTAGCTTGTTCGAGAGACAGAAGAGGAGAAATCTTGAAACTGTTTCAATAGGGGTTCTAATAAGTGGACTTCAAAAGAAGTTAGTGTTTCGATTCCCCTTAGGGGTTGCATAACTCTTAGCAGCGTCGGGAAGAAGAAAATCTTCCACATGCATGATATAGATGTGTTCCGTATCACTACGCGTTCAATTTTTATTCAGGGTGACTTTAATGCTTATTAAAAATGATGCCATTTGTGAACAATATCAAAATCAATATGTTGATTTTTAGCAGTTTATCTAGAGGTAAATGAGAAACAGAAAACTTCTACCTTACAATCATTTCACGACCTTTTTTTTCAGTTAATTGCATAAAACTACTTTACCATGCATGACTGGCAATAGTACAACATATACATAATTCAATGGTGTTTGTAAGTTTAATGACATGTTTGTGTTATGTTTACCAACCACCAAATTACGGATCAGTCAACATTGTCAGCATAGAGAGGCGGCGAGCCTAAATGTATTTCACATACTGACCTTTAGGCCTATGTTTTCTCGTGGTAAGAACTAATTTCCATGGGCGACAACTTTCATTATCAAAATACAGGCGCGCGTTGAAGCCAAAAACTGGAATCATGCCTCTATAACATACCTATTGCAACATTGCCTTCAACCAAAACGCCTTGGATTATTAAAAGGAATCAATTATCAAATACATTGTATTTATTGCCCATTCATTGAGTTTATTCGAACAAATCGTTAGGCACAAAAAACTAGCCATCAGATATGGCTGCGATGTGCCGGATGTTTTCAGCTTAAATAGTAAATGTTCTTCTCCAAATCATTAAAGAGCTTATGAAGTATGTAGCTAAGAGGGTAGATTTCAAAACAAAAGCACAAAAATTAAAACAAGCAAACTAACACAAACAGCTTTATTAGAAACCTTTCTTTAAACGCCATCTTTACAGGTACATGTCTAATTGATGTCTTCGTCTGTGGAACTTCAGGTGTATCTTCTTCACCCTTAACTCGTGATAAAGCAGGGTTTGGTCCTCAAAATAAAGGTCCGTTATCTTATCTCGAAATAAAGCAAAGTGTGACATCTGAACTACCCATTATCATGCAGAATATTTTAAGAAACTTTTTGTCCAAGAGCCGTCATAATTATGAGCCTCTTTATGAGCAGATGAGGTCCTTCCTCATAATTATGCGCGTTCGTTGACGACTTGAATGGTTCTTAACTATCTGAAGAGGATTTTCGATAATCTAGGCGATCTTTAAAGCACCTAAACGTTTCGGTAAAAATCTGAAAGGGTTCGATAAATGTTCCCTCCCCGATTACAACAATCATAATATTTTGCTCTGTTTTCATGTGAAAGGACATCGACACATTATCTTATTCTTAATACAAATTTAACCTATTCCTTAAAACGATTTGTGGTTCTCCTACAATACCGCAGTATCGTCCGATTATGAAGTTTATATTAGTTTTGTACATGTGATTACTTAATACAAAATAATATTTTCCCCGTATATTCATATTAAGCTTGTAGTATGGTATCTGAAAGAGTTCTTAAATGTCCTCGAGTTCTGTTCAGCAACAGAAGTTGTAATTGTGACATTTTCCGGAAAATAGGGGAGAGAAGTTGCTTTAAAGAGATTTTACATGAGGTGCCCCTAAAACATTGAAAGTACTGATTGTTGCCCTGATGTAAAGCTTTTCAGCAAAAATTCCCCATCGGAAAGGATTGTGATTGTGAACTTTCTAATTTTTTTCCTATATGAAAGCAATACTAATTTCAGCCTATGTTTTTTTACATTGAAATATAAGCAAAATCAAAATCACCTTTTTTCTCTCTTTTAAGACACTTCTTAGCGCAGGAATACAATGTAAGAAATCTATTGAGACATCCCAATACTATGAATGAATTACTATTATACACATATTTGGGTGCCTCAAAATATCTCGTTACACTTTAAGCACCAAATGACGGAAAAGATGGACGACGGCAGTACTTCCCTCACATTAATATTTTTATGTCCTGAATTGAAAAAAAAACGTATGAAAAAAAGAAGAAAAAAACAACTTTGGAAAATCTAATTTGAGCGAGTAGCGCTTCGGAAAAATTCTTAACGGTACCAACTATCATATTAATAGAATAAACGTAGAAATCTCTCCTAAGAAATATTCCACATTATTTCAAGCTGCAAATTGTATATATGGGCTTGACAAAGTGACATGATTAATTGGCTATCCCCTCGTCAAACATCTCCTCCATCCCTTATGATCGCCACATATTTATAAAGTTTTGGTAATCGCCTTTGGCATGCTATTTTTTATATTCCATGCCAATTTTTATTTATTATGCTTCTTAAGACAAGCGAACCTATTTTCCCGTTTCGACATATAGCGATGTATATTTATAGACCGTATTCAATATACGTCAGTCACCAGCCAGGTTGGGGGCCAAGATGCATACATTCCAGGACTACAATACATTCACCTGTCCAATCGATCCCTGTTTAGCGTTGCAACAGGGATCATTGACAGGTGAATGCATTGTAGTACTGGAATGCGTCTTTTGTACACCCACATGGCTGGCTATTGAATACGTCTATATTCGACATGTTATTAATCCTAAATAAGCGAACCTTATTATAGTATACAATTGACTGCCCATGATGGCTATAGGCCAAAACTATTAACCCAGGTAATTTCGAGATCACGAGGGTCAATAGTTTTGACTATGGCGCCGTTTTATACTGTTTTATATACCTCATAATAGATCCTTTCCGCTGCAATTGACGAGACTACAACTAGAACTAGAGCTAAAATTAACTATACCGGTAAAAAGTTACTACGGTCCCACAAATTTACTATACCCGGCAAAAAGTTTACATGCCTGGCAGAAAAAGGTACTATAACCTGCAAAAGACTACAACAACACCACGTTAATGCGAAAGTACGTGACACTACTATGTCATGTGACTTTCATTAACCATCAATGACAAAATCTAATCATTATCGTATATTATATTGCATTAATATTTAATTTTCTATAAACTTAACGATCCTTCGAATTTCGGGTAGCATGCAAGCCTCGACATATCGTGCTGATCATTTCTCTAGATAATAATAAAGTTTCATGAAATGAATTAATGTTATTTCCTGAAAAAAGAACAATGTCATGCCCAGTACGTGTTTACTAACCCACTTTCTTTACGCTCAATTTCGCGCCATTTGTCCAGATCGACCCTTGTATCACTAGCTTTTGACCCTAAGCGTACGGCCACACTTAATTGTTCCACTTCATTGCAAATTTCGTAATGTGATAATGTTTTAATTATTGCTATTACTTTCAGAAATTTCCGTGTCCAAACAAAACCATTTCTTTTCTCGCTTAAAGTTCCCGCCATTTCCCAGCAACCTGTAAGGACAGCGCGATCATGCGCCACGCGAGTGTTCCCCTGGTCGCAACTACGTTACATGAACTCAATCTCGCTCCATCCGGCACACCGTTATCATTTTTAACCACTTTGACCATTGGCATTAAGTTTTGGGTTGTATCCGTAGGTGGAACTATTGTCCAGACATGAGCACTTTATCTATTATTTTTGTCTGTTGGCAATGGGTGTGAATTTCCAATAAATTGGTCAAGTATTATTTTGCGGTGATTCATTCATGTGAAATGGGCACACCCCCTGTCCAGAGTTAAATTTCCAACCAGGTGCACCGAAACGCATGTCAATAGCAAAGATGGTCGTTTGGGTTCATGGGTGCAGACAAAGTTCGATCCTTAAATTTGAAAAAACAAACGTACATTGTCATGTATAGAGCTGGCCTCTGCGTTACTAGATAGTTATATAAGTGCTTCATAATTATGAACTTTTACCGTTGAGGTCGAGACTACTATAACTCATGAATAGGTCCCACAGCTATCTATCTCTCCATGAGTGGGGCCATCATCATCATCATCATAGCATCATCATCACATCAATCATCATCATCATCATCGTTTATAAGAGAAGGGAAATCTGAGCGTTCTGAATAATAATGATTTTCATGCCATAAATTGGAGACATTCGTAGTAGACCGTACACACAGTTCGTAGGTAAAATGTTCCTTGCCTGTTTCCATCATGATTTAATGTATGAATTTCGCCATAATTTGTAATCGTCCATCCTTGTTTCATTTCCATGCAATAATGATTGCGAGCTCCATTTAAATTAAAGCAAGCATGTCCGTGAGTGGTCAATGGTTGCTTAGACCAAAACATGCACGAGTTCGCCAAATGACGGTGCTATATCGTCGTCGTGATCATCATCATCATCATCATCATCATCATCATCATCATCGTCATCGTCATCTTCTTCTTCTTCCTCTTCCTCCTCTTTGTTCTCTTCTTCTGATTTGTCCTTTCCTGCATTTTTCTTCTTCTTTCATGCCTTTTGCTACAATTAGGCGATAATAAAGTGCAGAAAAGGCCATTTTGTTCACTATTTATAACTCAGACAATAGTTAATGATCAGGTTAATCGGTTAACTGGGAGTCACAGGCTAAAATACGAAACTAATGTATGGGAAGAATTTCTTTTCTTGACCCAATTTTTGAGACATCCCAAGTGTTGATGACTCTTATACGTTCGCAAGGGACCAAACCATATTTGGTCATACTTCGATATGTAAGCCTACATCAAGTTAAATTTTAGGCAAAGAGAAAGAGGTAAGCCTCAGAGATAACGTATTAGACTGACTTATTCAACCATAGAAATTAAACTTTTAACACTAGAATCGATTCCCCGAAGAAATCACCAAATATCTTTAAGGAGAATGTGACAAATTTAAATGATTATTATACAGGGTGTCCCGAAATTGTTCTGTCAGGTAAGCAACAACAGCTTTTTCCCCTTAAACTGGAAATATTTTGACATTCAGCTCTTACACATATGGCTTTGTACTGGTCCTTGTAGTACAGATTCCGGAATCAACCACATTCGGCTGGTGATCGAAGGAGGCGAAGCGTGCAGATATGTACATGGAGCTACAACGATATTTTGTATCCTAACATGAAAGATCGATTCAATTGACAAAATGATATCAACCGTGATACATCAAGATCATTGAGGATGATTCATCAAATAACGTACAAATAAAGAAACAAAATAAGCCTAAGAACCGAAAAAAGCCGCAAGAATCTTTTTGAGTTCTTTCAGCATTCATTTGTGATACAATTAAGGCTCCATATTCAGGCCAAAAAGGCTCCGCGTTGAAATTCTAGGTGTGTATGTAAATTAGATATCAATTATATGCAAATTCCCAGGGTGATTTGACAAGAAAACGAACACATCTGACCGCCTCGATTTCCTCCGTAGCTCCTTATTTTAAATTAATTTCAGTCCCGTGGTAACTATAACCACTGTGTCTTAGTGAGGGTCAATTAAAAGTATTTATCAACCCTCCAAAAGTACAACTTCCAAATATCAACTCCTCCCCCACCCCAATACGACTGGCTAATTTTTGTTCGTGTTTGAGAAATCAATGTCGAATCGTATGCCAAGTCCACTCTGGTTGTACTCTGGGTGGAAAATCACTCTCTAAAAGAGTAAAATTTGCCTAATTTACTTAAGAGTAAAACTCACTTCAGAACAATGAAAATCACTCCAAAAGAGTGAAAATCCACTCTACTCGGAAATGGTTACAGTCTTATTTGAAGAGTGATTACTGTAAACGATGATAAGATCACAGGAGGCGTGAAATCCCCCCTTTTTTGGGTGATTTTGGCATTTTTTCACTCTTTTGGAGCGAACTTTCATTCTTTTGAAACGAATTTTACGTCTTTCATTTTAGGAGAGTGTATCGTTCAACTTTACATTTAGTTGGTAACGCACGCCTTGTGTTTATATTGTTAGAGCGTTTTGGGACACCCTATACTTTAAACCGAAGTGGCGATTTTTTGTCGGTATTTTGCGGAAGACCATAAAAAGGAAAGAGTTCCGTCTAGACTGATCTACAGATATAGCGCCTCTAGAAAGCCAATATGTTGACTCACATCACCGACATAGCGCTATGTGCTCATTAAAAGCTGATTATGTGTTTGTATCCATTCTGGTGGAAAACAAAAGAATATAGGAGCAAGGGAGAAACTCAACAATAACAACAACAGCAGCAACAACAACAAAAATGACGACGAAGGGGTCTCGCATGCCTCCAGAATCTCTAAACTCAAAACAGTAAATTAGCAAAAGGCAGAATTTTATCCTACCCCTTACCCGTTAGGATGCAGCCCTTGTAGGCCTATATCACTCATCCACCCATTGGGGAGAGGGTGCTCATATATTAATGGTACGCGCGGTGTACCTGTCGATAGACCCCTGTTTTGGTTCTGTTCCTACCCACAGGGCATACACCCCAAGATTAGGAGAAAATTGTAATTTAGAAAATTACCCAAAAGTTCGGTTTAGAAAAATATTTTTTGCGAAATATGGCACCAAACCATTGCAAATTGCAAAGATTCCAATTTTGAGTCTTAAAATAATTGAAAAACCTAAACTTTTAATGATTTCTCATACGTACGAATACGTCAAGTTCATATTAAAGGGGGATGGCCCGATTTAAGGATAAGAAGTTTTCATCTTGATAGATTGGCCATCACTCCAAAACCCCATCTGTAAAGTTTCGCGCCGATATTTCAACCCGTTTTGATGCGAGAGCTAAAAACGTGATTTTGTAAGCCCATAGAGTACTGTGTACAGTTAATATTGGTCGACCAAAATGGGTCACATTTTCGCTCATAACTTCCAAACCAAACATCCACTGTAAATAATTACAGTGCATTTTACAGTAAAACACTGTAAAAAGGCTTAGAAAATGACAGTATTTGGTTGTAATTTGGAAATCAACAAAATACTTTAATTTTTATGTCAAATTTTCCAGGTCTATTATAATGACTAAATTTAAAAGTGGAGCTCTTATTCGATTTATTAAAGAACAATAACATTATTATACACTATTATGTTTTTTTTTATTTATACGATTAAGTATGTCGTAACAGCAAAGCAATATAAATATAAACATTTTCGCTCATAACTT